>LRSR01005790.1:2442-21560 GCA_001579985.1 Hypsibius dujardini | reverse complement strand
GTGGGCGACCCTCAAAGTAACCGCGGCCATAGCTGTATATGGGATTCTATACTCAAGTGTGAAAATTGACGTATTTTTGTTTTATATCCTGCACCCTTGATCGTCCTTGCCGCTGAACTGCACAAATACACACATGGCCACAATTTTGGGTGTTTGGTTCAAACTCGGGCCACCTCATTTTGCTTGCGCCCAGCTAAAGAGTGGTTCGAACTCTGTCATCTAGTAATCTGGCCAGGTGTGTATACTGTCTGCTGCTCTACGTCTACGACACCACATGCAATATCATGTGTACATGTTACTCCACTCTAGGATATTGAGTACATCCCTAAATGATTGATTGAGAGGACAGACTGTGTGTCGATCCATTAGCAAGTCTATTGGTCCGGATATTTGTTCCTAATTTGCGTACACATTTTGGACATCCAAGGGGGGGAGGGGGTGCAACGGATCCTTTTGAGTCCTTACAAGTTGAAACCTAGACCCCGGGTGGTATAGGGCGAGGGATGGACAAAGAGGGCGAAGTGTGTATTTTTCAAAACATCATCCGAAATTCAGACTGTCGTTCCTGTTCATTTTAGAAACTTGCAGATGTGTGGGACTGATTTTCAATGATCCCGAAATCTCAAACTATTTTTAGGAACTTCAGTTTTTCCATCAAATGTAGAACTCCTTGGAGTCCAACATAGGCGCCTCATTCATAACTGCAATAGGGAATGGTCCAAATTTGATAGTAAAACTGAAGTTCCTAAAATGTTTTAAGATTCACGGGGCAGGGGGGAAGACTGGAAATCAGAGCCCCACACCCCTCAGAATTTTAAGATTCACGGGGCATGGGGGGGGGAGTGGAAATCAGAGCCCCACACCCCTCACATGTTTCAAAATGATTAGAAACGATAGGCGGAATTTTAGACTCAATTTAAAAAAAACCACATTTTGCCCCCTTGTCGATCCCGTTGCCTGTTATCATGAGGGGTCTTGCTGTTTGTTTTGGCAGGACCCTAAACGAGCCCCGGTTTCCGGGGTATACTACACACGCGGCGAAAGCCTGGCACTAACCGAGTTAAGTCATTTCACTCGTTCAGTGTAGGCTTTATACACAGAACTAATTCTCGCCAAGTGCATGCAGTACTAGTACAGGAAATTTACACCCTGCCGGTTGACTGTCCTCGTCGATCGTCCCGTCAAGCAGAATTAGAATTGTTTTTCGATCAACCGAGGTATTTTCTCCAAATTCCTTCCTTTAATTCCTCCCGTAAAACACAAGAGGGCATTTTCGTCTACGCACGCCCGTAAAGTCAAAAGCTATATACCTGCTACAGTCGTGATACCTGAACTAATTGTTATCCGGTTCTCTCACGCATCTCCACATCTCACGAGACTTCACATGAACTGTCATCTACGGAAATGACTCTTTAATTACCGGCCATTCATCGCATGTCCCTCGGGAGGGCATGTTGTTCTAACTTCCTGCGCGGCGTACCATCCCACCACGAGAGGGTTTGACGTATGCTGCCTTAGTCCTTCCTCGACGTAAGTTGTTGGGTTCAACGTATACTGCTTTGGTTCCTCCACCACGAGAGGCTTCGAGGTATGTTGTTGGGTTCGAGGTATGCTGCCTTGGTCCCTCCCAAGTTTTCTGTACTAGTAATTATATGCACCACCACACGGCGGCCGCCCTTTCTCTTTCTCCCGTCGTCATTTCGGATTATTTCCAATTCCAATCATTTCCACCATCCACGCCACTTAAATAGATGAGGAAATTCACCGCTTTTCCGTTTCGAAAAATATTGATGTCTCAATGTGTCTAAAGGACCCGACGATTTACACTTCTGTCATCATATGCTAAGAATTGGGATCTGATACTTCGACGTGTATCTGTCACTCAAATGACTCTCCAGGTATTGTTGCTTAAATATCGTGCTTAAATGTAAATAAAACGTTATAAATTTAAATCAACATGCAAAAAATATTTAAACAATAAAACTTATTTCTTTAAATGCAAAGCATTTTAAATGAGATTTTGAATAAAAGTATGCTATAAAATAGCAATTTTTTTTTAATTTTCAATAATATACATACATATATATTTATTTATTCATTTAAAATGAAAATCCACTTTTTGAGCTATTTAAAATATATTTCACATATATTTAACAACACTGTTTTCAGGATCTTGAGAGGCCGTACTTCGATCCGAGTATCGGCGGAAAGATGGCGTCGGAAAGCCCGGCGACCCAAGGCATCCCACCAGAGAGCCCAGCGACCCAAAGCATCCCGCCGGAGCGGTACCTCCAGTCCGCCGTGTTGTTCCTCTTTTTTGCGCTGGCCTTCATCGGCAACGTCGCGATTATCGCGCAGTTGTGGCGTGGTCGCAAGCGCAGCCCGGCGAAGAAGCTCAGTAAGATCAGCGCTCTGTACCTCCAACTGGCCGTGGCGGATCTGTTAGCCGCTTTCTGCTGTGTCCTCTCCAACGCGGTGATGTATTTACTGGACGATTTTTTGGCCGGCGACTGGGGTTGTAAGGCGTTGAAATTCTGCCAGAAACTCGGACTGGCAGGTAGCACGTTCGTCGTGGTCGCCATCAGTTTGGACCGGTGTTTTGCGGTGATGTACCCGCTGCAGAAGTTGAAGGTACCTCGATTGGGGTGTTCCATCGCCGTGGGCGCGTGGATCGCAGCGGTTTTAATGAGCGTTCCACGGGTAAGCTTTCTTAATGTCAAATATCATTATCCTTAATTTTACTGTATTACTGGGGGCACTCCAACCGTCTTGGCACTCGGTCATTTACTCTGCACCAAGCGACTGCTTTTCGAATCAATCAATATTTTTAGTTAGATCATGGCCTCATAAGCGGTAAATCCGAGTTTCACGGACCTGGATTTAGGGATCTGAGAAGAGGGATTTCTGTTGGAAGACACACTCCTCGATTACTATTGCAGCCGCATGTTAAGTTGTTTTAAATGGACTTACGTGCAGACAAACGAAATCTCGCTACTGGGTGAGATTAGGGACACTTCCCGTACAGCCGGTTGCTGTGATCCGCAAAAGATTCAGGAAGTTGATGGGTGTGGACAGTTGCTAGAACAAATGGCGACACTCTGTTGAGAACACCACTCAATTAAGTCACAAATCAATCAATCAATCAATCCAAGCTAAAACAATCCGCATGATTTGATGCCGCACGGTTTGGCCCGTCGACCTTACCTTTTCCGCAATCCTTTTATCTCAACTATTTTAATAACTTAATATCTTAATTATTTTAATTACATCTCTGATTAGACTGTTTACATCAATAAGAAAACTAGTCTGACCATTCGTCATGGAATAGCTGAGACGCGTTTGAGCCGCTGTACATAATTCATGTTTATTACACTGCGATCAATTATTATCCGCTAGAGAAAAATAAATTATTTTTCTCGGCAGTAATGCAACAAAACTTTCAAAAATATTGTAGAATTTGCTGATCTAAGCATTTACAAGACCAGATTTGGAACGCGCCGTCTAGACGCACAGTTGAGGGGAGCGGCGTTCGATTAAACAGAACACTCGTAAGAAAAGCAACCCAAGATGGGTAGAATTATGGCCGTAAAAGTAATGATGTTAACGGGCCGGGCGTTATTTTCTGCACCTATGGGCAAAGTTATCGACTATTTTGTTTAACCGAACGCCGCTCCCTCAACTGTGCGGCATTCTTCAGTAAGGACCTTTAAAGACCTTTGAGTTATACTGTTCCTGCCATTCACTGACCGTTGTGAAACACCATATCTTTTGGGAAGAGACTCATGCAGATACCATCCTTCCGATTTTCAGGGTTTTTTTTAGTTTGCATTATATATCTGTCAAAAGACATATCTATCAATGAATAGGTTAATCATCCGCCCGTCCGTCTGTCCGACCGTCTGTCCGTTCGTCGGTCCGTCCGACAGTCTCTCCGTTCGTCCGTCCGACCGTCTGTCCATTCGTTCGTCTGTCCGACCCTCTGTCCGTTCGTCCGTCCGTCCGTCTGTCCCCTTCAAAACTGTTGCGCACTTTCTGTGTTCTTATTATTACAAGGTCGCGGTCTTATCCTTTCAGCTCTTCATATTCAAGGTCAACACGCAAAATTTCACGGGAAATAGGACATCCTTAAAGGCGACGTACCTGCAGTGTGACGACAGCGCCGGCTACACCGACGAATGGCAACCCTTTTCCCTGCAACTAATTGACCTGCTTGTCCTCTACCTACTCCCAATCATCACCATTGCCATATGCTACGGCCTGATCGTCAAGACCGTCAGCAAAGCCATCAAGCCGTCTCCGGGTAGGGAATCACCAGGGTTGATCACTTTTCTGCATGGTCACATTAACAATCCCCACAGTGTGACCGCCTTATCCAATTTCCCAATGCTCTTTGTAGGTGATAGAGAAGTTGTAATTGGGTCGCGCAAACGACACCCAATCATCAGCAGCAACTGCAGCATGAGCAGCAACATCGACGGCGTGGATGAACGTGACCAACGCCGTCGGTGTTTCCTCGAGGCGAGGAAGACCTCACTGGCGGTCTCCGTCGTCGTCGTCATCATCTTCATCCTCTGCTGGGGTACGGGGTAATGCTGTTGAGATTAATTTAAGTATTGATTTTGAATAAACTTTTTACTTTAAATTTAATGATTTTACTCAAATTAAAAAATGGAAGCTTGGTGTTGTTTTATTTCGTTTACACTTATGCAATAGATGATTTAGTAAGATCACAGTAAGTCAAAAATAAAATGAAAAGAAAAAAAAAAAAAGGAAAACAGAATTTTATTTTACTTTAAATTAAATTATTTTTAGTTTAGTTATGGGTCATTTATAAAATCACACATGCAAACTTGCGGTTCCGTGAGATAAATGATCAGCAGCTCCGCCCACTGACTTGAAAACATATTTTGCTCATGCCAATGGATTAAGATTTAATTGTTGTATCGGTTAATGTTAAAACAACATACCTGCGATTTTTTGGTGAATTGAGTAGTGATTAATTAAAATTGCTAATGGCCGAGAACAAGCTCGGAAAAGATGTGACCAGGTAACGAGGAAAGGTGACTAGGAATAAACATTTCACATGTAATATTTTTAGCGTTAATTTTTCTGACAAACAATTAATTTTCAACCCGTTTCTCATGCCGAATGGGAAATTAATAAAAATACTGATGAAAAACCTCTGTGTATTGAGTATTCATTAATCGTTGCAGCGCCCTTCTACGTCACCCTGATGATGCATATGGTGTACAAGCCGGATCCCGCGGACGACTTCTACGGCAATCACGCAATTTATTTCTGCGGTACCTTAAAAACAAACAATTTAATTAGTAGGGAATTTCACGTTATTATTGATCAGCGTTTGTACGGCGCAAGCAGAAAATGTGACCGCCCTGTGATTTGTTTGCTCAAAGGTCTCGGGCATTCCGTGATGAACCCTCTGCTGTACGGAGCGTTCTCAGCGTGGCGCCGCCGCTCAGGGCGACTGTGTTGCGGCGGTGGGACGCCGCAATCTCCAGCGACGAACTCTCTGTCACGGACATGGTCGGGATTGAACTATTTGGACAGGCCTAGGAACTACCGTCAGATTCCTAAACTCATGATGGGGACCTCGTTAAAATAACACTATCACGACTAGACATCTTTTAGAACGCGTTTTTCATTACTTATTTATATGAACTGTCCGCATCCGCTGGGTTCTCGTATTTCAGTCCGAGCAGGGTCCTGAATTCACTGACATTCTCATGCCACGTGTCTTTTACGATCCTCTACCCTAGAGTCACTTCGTTTAGTCGAGATGCAGTGCCGGAAAATGATTCTTTTTATGATCCGTCCTCCGTCCTTGATACGATTCAAGGGGGAAATGGGACGAATCGGAATCTATCAGCATTTTCTAAAAATAAATTTTATTTTATTTTATTTTAAGTACAAATAGTTTGGTGATAAAGAAAACAAGGGTTTCGCAATTTGCTAAAAAATAAAGAAAGAAAACCACCGTTTTAATGGTTAATCCTTGTATGCTTCGAAAGTGCGTACGGAGTTGAGCTTGAGCGGTAATTTTGGGCACAAAAAAGGACTGATCCTGCCCACACAATGGCTTACACAATGGTAACATCACTAAAATGTATCAACACCATATTCTACATGTATGACGACCCGAAACGGAGTGACCAAGGTTGTGTGATCAGATGAGCGTGGTTCAGTGTTCGACGATGGGTGACTTGAAACGGGATGACCAAAATACAGATGTCGTCCTGTGATCAGATGAGCGCGGTTTGGTGTTCGAAAATGAAGCTCCCTAGGGCCATGGCCTGCCGTTTAGACAATCGTGTTTTGAGTTGCTGCACCCTGAAACACAATTAAACGCATATTGCCAGAACATTTCCCTGTAACGTAATATCATTTCCGCCAGAGGTGGTTGTATAATTGTACTCGTACTCGATCCTCAAATGAGCCAGTTCCTGTTGCTCATCAGCCCGTTTCCGGTACAGCTCCTGCTCGTCGAAATGCGAAATCACCACATCCCCGGTATTGCCGGAAAGGAGGCGAGTTACCTGGTGTGAAGGGGCCAGGAAATATTTACTTCTACTACTACCAAGATTAGTTACTTGACGAGATTAAACAAAAACTTTACCCTGTCCAACAAGGAAGGTCGCCGATTCGGGTAGAATTTGTACGACTGCAGTTTCTCACGCAGCTGCACATTTAACCGCTCAGGAATCAACTGCTCCACCGACTCGTGCATCTCAATCTGGTTCTTCAGGCAGACCTCGGTCGCGTTCTCCTGGGTGTTTTTGATGTCGCCCACCGCAAGACCAGTCTAAATAAGAAGCTCCGTTGGAGTACCAAACGTAAGACGTACTGTATACTCCGACCAAATAACAAATTTGACTTGCCAACAAGTTGTTCAGGAGAATCGGCATCATCAACAAGAAGAGCACCACGATACCGTACGTCATGATGGGAAACGGAAGCTTCCCGTAAATGAAAGGGTCGATAAAATTATTGCGGGTATCCATATCGCCGATCGTCATGGCCCCGATACGCAGTCCAGATGACCATATATTGAAGTGAGCAGACATCAGGTCGGAAGCCTTTGGGGCATCCTACAATAATTTAACTGCAGTTAGTAACTATAACAGTGTCAGCAGGCAGACAGCGAAAGAAACAGAGAGTCAGACAGTGAGAGGGACAGACACAAGCAGACTGACAAATGCAAAGAGACAGATAGAGAAATAGGCAGGCGAATAGACAAACAGACAGACAGGCAGACAGGCAGGCGGGCAGACAGGCAGACAAACAAACAGACAAATAGATGCACAAACAAACAGACGGACAGACAGACAGACAGACAGACAGACAGACAGACAGACAGACAGACAGACAGACAGACAGACAAACAGACATACAACAGACAAACAGACAGGCAGGTAGACACTCAAACACAAACAGTTACACAACCTGGACGCAACTTTCGCTACAAAGCCTCCATATTTACCTGTACATCTAGCGTGCACGGTTTAAGCAAACTGACTCGCCCTTACCTGAAGTAGTATGTAATACAACTCATTATCCGGCATAAGGTAGCACGGAATCAGCTGATAAAATGTCACTGTGAATGCCGCCAACAGGATGAAGAAGAAGACGGCCACTTTAATGAGAGTTTTCAGCACAGAGAAGAACATCACCGCGTAAATTCCTATGACCCCATATCTGCCGAGAAATTCGATTGAATGAATTCAATTAGAAGGAACCGAAAAATAATTTCTTGGCAGACAAGATGACGAGGACCTTACGGCTGACAATAACGCAGCAGATTAAACCAGGCCAGAAAGATGGTCAAAGCGCCCATTTGTCCAGTTAAGGGCAGTTCGACGTTTTGCGTCAGTTCGAACAGCAGTGAACCAATGTAAGTGACACAGCAGGCACATGTGAAGATTTCCAGGTAATTCACCACATCGAGAAAGTAACGCCAACCCTGTCGAGAAGGTTTAGTTTTACGTTTTGTTACCCTAATGAGTGGCCCAGTGTCTGAATGTCTGAATGTCTGGATGGCCGAATGTCTGCTTGCCTAACCGCCTATATAACTAGTAGCTGCCTGAATGCCTTAATGTGGCAATGTCTCCGTGCGTGATTGTCTGAATGGTTGGACATAAGTCTTGTGAGATTCTCTATTTGGCGATGTCCACCAGTGGAGTAGAATTCAAATGGTTTTTTTGTTAGGAAAGTCAAAATTTCAATTAAAACCTGAATGCTCGAACGTCACTCCTTACCTTGGAGTAGAACTCAAGTCCTTCTTTAACACCCAGAATAGTCATAATGCACAGGATAATGACGCTGCAGGCCTGCCAGCTCGGTCTGTACTCCTCGGAGCGAGCATAAATGCGGTACGACTCGTTCAACAATGTCTGGAACGCAGGCGACTGGGAGCTCTCGTGGGAAAAGTTCCTGATGTTGCGGTAAGATCTCATGACGATCTGATGCGTGAGGTGGTAATACGTGGTGGAAATCACGACGTAGGACAACATTGCGAGAAACACGAGGTAAGAAGTGAAGATGGTGTTGTAAGCGAACATTCCATAGAGCCGCCTTGAAAAACACGAAATTAAGAAACCAGGGACATTGGTCAGGAAATTTATGTTGGGCCGATGGATGGACCAACCATTTCCGGTCTAGCAAAGCCCGCGACAACGGATGGACAGTCAGACCAGGTCGATGAAGTCTCGCGATTTCCTAACAAATTAGAAAAGGTTGTAATTTTGTAGGATCATTTGTTGCTGCTACTACTACCTTTAATAGCTTTTTACTGCGTCTCTGTGATCGAATAACCACATCCTCCGAATTCTGCGGCTCAATAATACTGAAGTCATAAAGGACCTAAAAACAAAGAACAAAGAAGAGTGTATTGGTCTCGGTCATAACCCTGACAGGAACAGCATCCCACCAAAAAAAATGCCCAACTAAACTGATAATTGAGTTAGAGGGTTAGGCAACCAATCGACAGACAAACAAACAGACAGACAGACAAACAGACAGACAGACAGACAGACAGACAGACAGACAGACAGACAGACAGACAGACAGCGGAAAAGCGAACGACAAACAGAATTCGGACGGTCTATCAGAGGACTTATTATACGTAAAAGTCCTTGTCCAAGGTCGACAGAGGGGAGGTAGTCACACAGCGATCCATCACGACCTGAAGAAAAAAAATTAAATCTCACTGTCCACCCTCTTAGGTGTGATTTACTCTACCTTCATAACATCTGGCAGGTATCTTGTTAAACCGAGCCCCACGGAGCCGTAGACTTCTGATGGCTCCGCCATCACTTCGCGCCATCTATCATGTCGAACAAATGCTAGAGCAGCCATGGTGTTCTTCTCCGCAATCACAATATCGATGGCCGTCCGCTTCTGGTTATTGAACAAGAACTTCGCTCCTTTGCTCATTAAGCAGCTAATGCTAGATGCCGAATTGTGAAGTGCGGCAACGTGAAGAGCAGAGTCCTGTGTAATCGAAACAGAACCATGACTTCGACAACGACTTGTTTTATTGAGGTGAGAAGTCCACTCACGCCATTTATATCAACATAGTCGAGGATCTTGGGAAACTGGAGGTAAACCAGGCCGATAATGTCTGAAGACAAAGCCATAAACTTATTTTGTGCCGAAATTACGGGGTTGAACTGACCAACCACAATATCCTCTGGCCGCCGCACTGTGCAGACATGTCCGACCCTTGAGGTCGCGAAATGTGAGAGCTCCTTTGGAGATGAGCAGTTCCACTATCCCTGTGTACCCGTGGTTCACAGCCAACGTCAATGGCGAATCACCTACAGAATACGGCAAATGACACAAACGTTATTTAATGCGGTGAATAAGGCTGAAAAAAACTGTTTTGTTTTTACCATTTGCGTCAGTATCGTTCACCATGATGAAGAGATCGGCGTTTGCGAGGAGTCGCTGCACTAGCGGTAACGTACCGCATTCCGCGGCAAAATGAAGGACCGATTTACGATCGTCACTTTTGATTGTCCAGTCTGCTTTGCAGGCAATCAACCGGTTGAATACTTCGGCATGGCCATGGGCTGCGGCATAGTGGAGAGCCGTGAAACCGAGTTTGTCCTTTCGGTCAATACTTTGCGTAAGCTTTTCGCTGATCTGCCAGATGAATCGTCACACTTCTAACATATTTTTTTTGGACGGGATCGATTCACCGAAAGAAAAGCAAACAAAGAACCAAACAAAAGAAAGACAGAGAGAGAGGCAGATAAAAGATAAAAAGACAGACAGACAGACAAACAAACAAACAGACAGACAGACAGACAGACAAACAGACAGACAGACAGACAGACAGACAGACAGACAGACAAACAAACGACAGACAGACAGACAGACAGACAGACAAACAAACCGAGAGACAGACAGGTGAACTGACAGACAGTAGTCAGGCATGACAAGTACACGATCAGACATCAAGACGTAAAGAGCACTCTTACTGTTTTGTCTTGAATGATAATGTTTTCCTCTGGCGTCGGGAAGGTGCCATATATCGCACCATAATGAATACTCGTGCGACCTAGACGATCCGGTTGAAAAGGGTCGCCTCCGTTGAGAGCCAAAAATTTTACGACGGCCCACGCTTCCGCAGATGAGGCCATCATAATGGGGGTCCGGCCTTGTACGTCACGTATGTTTACATCAGCCCCCTGTGGGCAAGAACCCGATATCATCAGAATATGACAGGACAACAGCTGGAAGGCAATTCAAGTCCGACCGTTGTCTGCAAACTTCAGTCAGTGCTTACATTTTCAACCAGAAACTCCAAAACTGGCATGGCATTCAGCACGGCAGCTCGATGCATCGGTTTGAGTCCTTCGTCGTCCGGAAGCTCGAGAGCCCTCATAAATGAGGGTTTGCTGATGTCCAGCATGGGCTGCAGCATTCCCACCAGACCTTGGCAGCACGCTAGGCTCAGCGGTGTTGCTCGAAACCCCTACGGACAGGAGGTTCTTAGTGCCAAATAACCGAAGCACTTTATAATGAGAAGAGTTTGCTGTTTAGTTTTTGATTCTACTTCTACCAAGTCATTAATTAATTTTTTTATTGGCTATAATTAAAAATAAATATTATCAAACTAATATTGCTTAATTAAGGTTACTTGAGTTTGAGGTTGGTCCAATCGAGCGCCGTGTTTCAGCAGGAATTCCACACAGTGCAGCCAGCGTCGCAGGACGGCCCAATGCAAGGGTGTGGAACCCTCCGAGTCGACGATGGCCACCATTTCACTTGACTTTCGGTTGTTCTCCCGAGGCCATTCCTCGACAAAAAATGTGAGAACGTCGATGGCGCCGGCGGCGGCGGCCAAGTGAACGGGATGTAAGTTGTGGAAGCATTTTCGACGGCGGTCCGGATTGGCACCGTGAGCAAGGAGGATTTTGACGGCTTCTAAGTCATTGAGAACGCAGGCCAGGTGGAGGGGAGTCTCTCCGTTGTCCCCGGGAATGTCCACTCCGTTGTTGATCAGCCAGGGTCGTTCGCTAAGAACTTTCTGAGGGGAAAATAATAAATGAAGAAATATCATAAAAATGTGTCAAATCATAAAAACGTGATCAACATTCTGGACAGGAAAAAATGATTATTTTTTCCTGTCCCGAATGATCTCAACTTTAGCGCTTATTCTGCGGAATCAGCAATGCACATCGAGTTGATTAGAATTCGAAAAAGCTCAAATTATAAAATTAGTATTTATTTTGAAAAAAAAAATCGACATCGACCGATTTTTATTTGCAGCCCATTTGTGTTTTTTCAATGTGTTAGAGAATAGGGAAATTATTGAAAACGCAAATTTTTCAGCAGCGAAAATTTTTAACAAGCATTTCTGTTGAAGGAGGTTGTTATCTCTCGTCCTTTCGTAATCTTTCATCGACTTTTATAAAAATAATTCTTTTATGTGTCGAACCGTTTTTTTATCCGTCCCATACCTGCAGCAGTGCTGAATCATGGGCGCGAATGACCGTGTGGAGTGGCGAGTCATTCGGGAGGACATTGGGTCCCGGAAGGTCTGCCTCATGGTTGCCCGCCAAGATGAAGGGAAGGAATGTGAAGGGTGAGGAGTAAGTCGAGCACTTGCTGATGCGGTCACCGTTGTCTATATTACTTTCCTCTGCTGCCATTTTGTGCGACAGTCAAAAAGACTAAAAATGGCATCCGCGTCAGCAAGAGAGAAAAGTCCGTTTTCGTGTCATTTTCTCACGGAAAATATGTAACAAATGAGGCGCGCGCGATAATTGCGTAAATAATACTCGCAGAAGGAAAATAGGAAAGTTTTCTCTAGGTTCTTTAGGTTCTACTTCGAAAAGCAACAAACGCTGTGAGGCGTAATATTGTTGCAGTGCCATAACAATCAGCCGAGATTCATCATGACCAACTAAGCGCGTCGTAAATATGATGATGTGGCTCGTTCAAACAGGTACTTGCAAACGCCGGTAATTTGCAAAAAAACGTGCAATCCAAGACTGCTGGAAGCGATGGCAAATCAACGAATTGCACGAATGGTACGAGGTAAAGGCCGTTAACCAGGCCGCTTTTAGAAATCGTAACTTAACCAGGCCGGCAGCCAACAGTTGGCGCATAAGTCGTTCTTGCGAAGTCAATCCAGGGAGATGGAACCGAAGTGGCGCCTCTACCGGACTACTTGCACACTTCTCCATTGAGATTTTTCTATTCCATTTCTTGGAGTCAAATTCGAACCGTGAGGCTTAGAAACGAACTAAAATGAGTCAGAGAATTTTTCTAAATGTTTTCAAGCCATCTGTCGTGGCATGGCAGCACTGCAGCGCCGGGAAATCAACGTTGAAAAAACCGGCCTGATTAAGTTACGATTTCTAAAAGTGGCCTGGTTAACGGCCTCTACCTCGTACTAGTGTGATGTGATTTATTACGCCGGGAGGCACGGATTGTGAACTAGTTTAGATAGGAAATATAAAGACTCTGTTTACTCGAACCTCATCCTCTGGCTCAGGTCTCAACTAATGGGTGGCTCGACATGGTAAAGTCCTTGCGTCTGTGTGTCTGTGTGTGTGTTTGTGTGTGTGTGTGTGTGTGTGTCTGTTTGTCTGTCTGTCTGTCTATCTGTGTGTCTGTGTGTCTGTGTGTCTGTGTGTCTGTTTGTCTGTTTGTCTGTCTGTCTGTCTGTTTGTCTGTGTGTGTGTGTGTGTGTGTGTGTGTGTGTGTCTGTCTGTCTGTGTGTCTGTGTGTCTGTGTCTGTGTGTCTCTATGTGTGTGTCTGTCTTTGTGTGTGTGTGTGTGCGCTTGTTTGACTGTCTGTCTGTCTGTCTGTCTGTCTGTCTGTCTGCATATGTATATATTATAGTATTATATTTTCATGTGGCGAATGGCTTTCCTTTACTTCCTTTACTTCCTCGCTTCGTTTTGAAAAATCCAGTGGTATGGACCAATTTGAGAAACCTGATTGAATTGAACCGCAAATCCCATTGCGTCTACGGCTCACATGGAAACTGCTGCGCAGACCGTAAGGATGTCAAGATGGTGCGAAAGATTGCAATATGGCATCCGGCATTAGTTGTGACGCTTATCAAGTTGGACAGCCATCATCCGAACATTTAATAATATTTCTGAAAAATGCCCGACGACGACTACGACAACTGTCGAGTCAGGCAAGACTCTCCCGTCACGTACATATATATACGTCGCATATATAGCAAGAATGTGTAACAGGCCTTGAAGGGTATTATGCAGCGCTGGGACTCTAACAGGATTAAAAGCGAGGCTAATTTACAATACAATAAAAAGAAGATTAGTTTGGACTGCGGCCGGCATCTCTCTCTCCTCACACAAACAGACAAACAGACAAACAGACAGACAGACACGAGCCGAGCTGCCCAGATCCGCCGGCGACTGCAAAAGGATTCTGACTTGAGGGACTATTTGGTCTGTTGGGACTAACACAACTGGAGTTTGGTCCGCAGGAACGTCTTCCGATGGAGAAGGCCACGCCCAAGGCTACGATGTCTGTCGATAGTAGATCTTGATTCAGTTTGGAGAAAAGCGCGGGATGAGATAATACACTTATCAGAAGAGGGCAAGAAAAAGGCAGAGAAAGAAGGAGGAAATGGACGACGCGGCTGGAATAACACTCGCGGCGGCTCCGGTCAAGCCGAGTGCCAGCGTCTTGCGGGTTGTGTCCATGGGATGGGTTGTCACTGCAAATACGGTCGCCGACGCTTATTTATTTATTTATAATTTTTTACATTTTCTTATTTTTTTTTTTTGCAACATTTTTCTAACTAAATAATGATACGGGATAATGGTTGAAATGCAAACAATGGGTAGAGATGGTGAACAAAAAAGTGAGGAGATGAATATGGTAAAAAAACCCTTTAAAACGTAAAGATATATGACAAGGAGGCGGATAAAATTAGAAGGACGGACACGCGGGACGCGGAAATCAATTCGGAATGGCTGGAACCGGCGAAGAGGTTTCGGTCGTTGTAATCGCCGACCACTCGCGTACTTTCTGGAAGAGGAGAAACCAAGGAAAATAAGGAGCAGGGTATGAAACTGAAACTTAAAGAACAGCTTACAAAAATTTTGAAATATGGAACAATAAAATAAGTGAAAAAAATAGAAATAAAAAAATATGATAAAATAAACATGAAATGATAAAATAAACAAGAAATGATAAAAATTGATGACGAGTTAGGAAAAATTCAGTTTGTCATTTGAATAATTTTGAGATATGTTCTGCAGTGTGAGTCGCACACGTTTTCCTACCGTAAAGTTCGACTTTTCCCGTGGCAGATCCCAGCTTATTGGACGCTATGCACTGGTACGTGCCGAACTGCTTCTTCTGGATATTTTTTATCCGCAGCTTCATTTCCGTCGCCTCGTTGGCCACGCTGAAGGCCGACACCTCGTAATGCTGGTCCGTCACAATCTTCCGTCCGTCAAAAATCCACTCAACTTGCGGCGCGGGAAAAGCCTTCAGA
Organism: Hypsibius dujardini; assembly: GCA_001579985.1. Classification (NCBI taxonomy): domain Eukaryota; kingdom Metazoa; phylum Tardigrada; class Eutardigrada; order Parachela; family Hypsibiidae; genus Hypsibius; species Hypsibius dujardini. Next base: position 6,549 of record LRSR01005790.1, on the reverse strand, counting down.
ACAAACGGTAAAAACAGATTTTTTGCAACCAAACGCAAAGCGAACCGAACACAAAGCGAATAATTACAGGCTCTTCAATTAAGAAAGTTAAAATACGGAATTCAAAAAAATAGCTGGTTTTATTTTCGTAAATTACAATTTCACAACATTTCATGTTCAATCGTTCCTAAAATGTTATTTTTAATATTAGGTGCAGCTGCACTATTTTTTATTAGATTTTAAAAATTAACCTAAAAATGAATTTTAAATAAATTAACTTGACACTCGTATATGTAAACGGGACATTTCATATATCACTTTTGCTACTCCTCGTATGCCGAAGCTTACATCGACAACGCACTCCAGCTCGCGGTCGTAGAAGAGCGCTTGACCAACACGATCCCGCGGGACACGAATCAGCGGCGAAACTGGAAAATAGGTAAAGGTAAACTATGACAGGCATGAAATTATGACATATTATTCCATATTATTCCGACTTGAATGCTCATGTCCCCTCTCGCTCATTCATCACACTTTTCATCCTCGCCCACTCACTCCACACAACACAGACCCTCTCTCCCTCTCTCCCTCTCTCTCTCTCACCCTCTCTCCCTCTCTCACTCCACACAACACAGACCCTCTCTCCCTCTGTCCCTCTGTCCCTCACACCCTCACACTGTGCACGTACATTCCACACGGACGTTAATGGCCCGTCTGTCGCCGTTTCCGACGGCATTGTCCGCCGTGCAAATGTACGTGCCGCGATGCTCCTTCTGGATGTCGAGGATCTTGAGGTCGGTGCCGTGGCTGATGGCGCCGCCGGTCGGGAGGATGGCGTTGCCCTGCCGACGCCACGACACCTTGGGATGGGGATTGCCGGATGCGTTGCAGAACAGCGAGACGTCCTCACCGCGGCCCACGATCAGATCTCGCGTCGAGTCGTCCGAAATCACAGGTGGCCCTGTAGAAATTATACTTTGATACTTGAATCTCAAGCTCATGTTTCATTAACCCGTTAACGTCCAATGACGTCAAACGACGACCCAATGACGTCAAACGACGACCCAGTGTCGTCAAATGACGACATGGCCGGCCACCTTCGAGTTTTCACGCAGAGATGGTTCGAGCGTTTTTGCTAAACTTAATTAATATTAAAGGTTGGTATCTTGCTTGAAAATTAGAAATTACGGTTTGGTCATTTGCTAATTGACAAATGTCCGGCCGAAATTATCTGAGTCGGATTGTTGACTGGCACGTGACCAGTGGTCAACGAAGGTGTCCGATTTTTTTGTCAAAAAATGAATAAAACTGACCACCGTGGAAACCCATCGATTGATTGATTGATGTTTAATCACATTCACCTAATCAAATTTTAACTAATCGCAATAAATAAATAAATAAATATATCTATATATAAATTCTAATTTCGGAAGGAGGAGTCTTACTTCTGATGGCCAGTTCCACTTCAGCGGTGACTTTATTCGTCGACGTCACTTGGACCTGGCACTGGTATTTGCCCTCGTCGGATTCCTGAAGGTCTTGAATCTGCAGCAGGAATGTCATACTGGACTCGTCGTACCGCACGCTGTACCGGTTGTCCGGGACGATGCGCGACCCCCGGAAGGAGAGCGGCGTGTCGGGCAGGCGGATCCACATCACCTGTGATGGGAAGAAGACACAGTTGATGCGTATAAGTATAATTATAAACATAAATATAAAAGTAAATAAATATCAATAAAACTAAAACGAAAACTCAATATGTGTGCACACGTCATTAATATATCTCGGCAGTTTCGTGGCAACTGAACCACCCGTTGTTGCTGAACAAAAGTCACCTCCGATGGAATTTAAGTAAATTATATATATATATTTTTTTTTGTGGATGGCGCGTGATAAGTGGCACTCGAAGGAATAGGACAACTCTTTCGGGTTGACACACACTTATAAACAGGATTATCTCTACTTTGACCACTGTCCACGGTATCAATTAGTGTCGGATAATCTCGCAAAGACCGGTCTGTACAATCAACAAGATTGAGTACACTGAAGGGTCCGAAATATGGGCAAAAGGGGCGGAGCAAGGGGCGGTCAGGTGGTTGATTGTTCGATTGTTTGAAAACCATCCCCTGCCCCGCCCCTTTTGCTCATTCCCCGGACCCTCCAGTGTCCTCAATCTTGTCGTTGTCTGTACTTGCGTTGCGATTGACAAGTAGACACAAACTGCATTTTGCGGCATTGGAATAAAATTTGCAAACCTAATAATCAAATTTTCGTTTTAAGCTTGCTTCTTTTTTTGAGAAATTTATTATTAGCTCCAGTAAACGAACATCACAAGCCACCGATTCAGAACTGTCATGTTCAACTTTCATATTTAAATTAAACAGGAATATGGGCTATACAATAATAATTTAATTTTCGCCCGTGTTGAAAATTAATAATAAATTTTTATTTTATTTTTATTTATTTTATTTTTTATAAAAATGTAATTTTGAAGCAGTCACAAAATAATAATTTTACGTGATGAGCAAACTCGCGCTTACCGGAAAGTCCTTCACGAACTGCACGGAGCATTTCAGCTCGACCGTCCCGCCAATATCCGCTACCAGCTCCTTGGTGATGAAGGTAATCGTGGGATTCTGCTGCCCGGACACCGCTACAGAAGGGAAGGACAATAAAAATAGCGCGCTAATCAGACAAGTAAACAATATTCCCATTCTGCCGGTCATCAGACAGTTCATTACTACAAAATTACTGAATTACTAAATTCTACTGTCCAACAATTGTGTGCTGCCGCAAAATTGGCAATAACCTCGGCGTCGCTGACCGTTCCCGGAGCATAATTAGACCGATTGTGCTAATGGTTAATAAAGAGATAGGACTCGCGTTTTACGGCTTATTACTACGACGCGCTGGGAGGAACAGTAGGCGGGGGCGGAATTATACAGTGTAAGTGGCCAGCGAAGCGGAGAAATGAGAGACGGGAAGAGCGTGTGTCTGCCTGTCTGTGTCTGTTTCTGTGTCTGTGTGTCAGATCACGCGGGAGGAAGTACACCCGCACTTCCTATTGGAATGAATACGCGAACAATAACGTCCCGTTCAGAGTTTTCGGAATATGCCATAAACAGGGGCACGTATCCTCTTCTGTCTCGCGCGTACTTTGTCACGAAGCCCTGGACTGTTGCGGTCAACCGCGTTCCATTGTCGGAGGGGATCAAAATTTTCCACAAGAATGCGCGCACATCTTTCGCCCCTGTCAAAAATATGGGCGAGAGGGTTCATGCACGTGCGTTATGCCCGGGTCTGGTCAGTATAGTGTCGTAAACTCCGCTCCTCAATCTTCTGTGCCGTATTATCCTTACCACATGCCGGGGAAAATCAAGGGAAAGGCGGCTCCGATGTCTGCTGTGAGATATGAAACGGAAGATGGACATCTCTAGTCATAACATACACAGATAGACAGACAGACAGACAGACAGACAGACAGACAAACAGACAGACAGACAGACAGACAGACAGACAGACAGACAGACTTTGAAGGAATGCGGTAAAATGATTAATTTTCGGCGGTTATATTATGCTGGAAGGGAAGGGGATTTTATCGGGTGTGGTTGCGGCATTTTTGGAGGTCCGCGATGTCGTGACGATATGATAAGGCTGCTACAGTCAGCGCTGGAGTTGAGATGGAGCTCCGAATTTTAATCGTTTTAAAGTATGGTGTAAATTTTTACTATGTAATTTGAGATCATAAATTGTGTCAAACTTTGTGATTCAACGCGCGGCATTCTCCGATTTCGCATGGCAAAATAAATCACACCGCGTGGGACGCCGCGGTGGCCCCGCCGTGGAGCGGAGAAAAATACAATCAAAATTGAAAAAGTTAAAATGAGCCCGATTCAAAGTTGTACTACTTGAGCTCAAGGGTTTTAACGCAAAAGTAAAAATGATTTGTTGAATTATTTAGTCCCGAAATCTGCCCGAAATCTGCCGAGAAATGTAGATTTCGGGCAGGTTATCTACAACAAGATTTAAGATTTAGTCACAGACACAACTGCACGTCAAACCCCAGACACAGACACAGACACAGACACAGACACAGACACAGACACAGACACAGACACAGACACAGAC
>LRSR01005789.1:0-17029 GCA_001579985.1 Hypsibius dujardini | reverse complement strand
GGAGCTCATTCGGCGATGTTCCCTGATCAGTTCAGTATGAGAGAAGGGCTCTGGAATGGGCCACTTGACTTTCCATTCCATGGAATGGGCCACCGGGTGGCAGGGGCGCTCTGTCGCAAGTTAATCGAAAGCAGATGAGTCACTGCAGAGTGGAAATTCAGACTCCAGGGTGGCCCATTCCAGGGTACGGGAAAGTCCAGTGGCCCATTCCAGGACCCCTTCCTCATAGATGTGTAGTATGGCCATTGTGTACAAACGTACAAACGTACAAACGTATGTACAAACGTATGTCTCACCCTTCGCATCCTTAGAAGCAAAATTAACATCGCAATGCTGAGGCATCACTGCTGTGCTGAGCCAGGAAAAGACATAACATCCGACCGAATCACTGCTAAAGCGTGCTTCTACTACTACTCTACTACAACTACGTACAACTCAAAAAGCAAATAGATTACACACACGTGACTAATCAAGAAATCCATGCGGCCACTCCGCTCGCTAGTCGGGGCGCGTGTAACACAACAAAAAAGCAGTTAAACTTAAATCTTCTGGTCGATCAACCCGCGCACGCGGGCAGACACACACGGACACAAAAACGGACAGGACAAAATAAAATAGCCGTCTTGAAAATCTCTTGACACTCTTTTGGAAATGTTGCAGAATCAGCGAGGCGCTGTCATCGTGTGATCATCATCGTTATTGTCTCGCGTCCAAGTCGTATAATTAACAGCGGGTAATGTCATATCATCACATATAGGGGGGTACTCCGCGTGCCGGGTCCGCCCTCACGGTTGCAGGAAACACCACTCCAGCTTCTAGATGAGGGAGGCGAAAGGATCGTTAGCTGCCGGTTGCTGCGCTCTCGTCGGGCTGTTTTGCTGCTGCGGTGTGGTCGGAGTCATCGTCATAAAGGGATTCCACCCGCCGTTCGCGGGTGCTGCTGCTTGACCGAATTGGGCCTGCTGCTGCTGCTGCTGCTGCTGACCACCGAAATTCTGTCGGAAGGAACATTACATCAGAAAAGATATAAAAGTGGCAGACAGTTGGAGAATACATCAACTGCAGCTGATCTCGATGTAAACTGTTCAGTCAAGGAGCAAAACACATCTCATACCGAATTAGACGCCATCGGCTGACGTTGTGGAGTATTTCCAGTCGCCATGCCAAACTGATTGGGATTGGGGGTCACGGCAGCAGCCGGTCGGACCCCATACGCTCCAAGGCTTCCCAGGTTGAGGTTGTTGGCCAGGTTCGCCAAGCTCTGCTCGACATTGTTCTGGATCAGTTTGGACTGGGCCTGTGCCGACTGTTGCTGGTTGGACGCCGATTTACTCGGCCCTACAAAGAATGAAAACGAAGTGTTGGATATGCAGTGGTGGGAAATAGAAAATCTGTTCATGCATACCGCTTTGTTGAGGTTGACCGAAAACAGAGCCAAAGTCCGCGTCGAAGCCGGAGCCCTGCTGCTGCGGAGCCTGACCCATGGGCGACTGCACGGATTTCGGGCCCATTTGCTGGTTATTGTTGAAGGACATAGCCATATTGCTAGTCTGGTAGCCGTTGTGTTGCGGCAGTCCAAAGGGGTTGTTACCCATCTGCATGCCACCAGCGGGGGACTGCATGCCATTCGGCTGAACGAAATTACCTGGAGGAGAACGAACTAATCAGGCAACAACATCCAGACTACTTTGGGACGATCACAAATAACGATACCAATTATCGTCTGCTACTCTGGGACTAGATTTACGAAGACTTTTACCTGATGGGCTTGCAAACGGATTAGATGCATAAGGATTCTGCTGTTGATAGAAGCCTTGCGGCGGGACAGCTTGTCTCTGTTGTTGTTGCTGCTGATTCATATCAGTCATGGAAAGCGATGCACCCGGCATGGCGCCGAAATTGGCGGAGCCGAAACTCCCGGAGGATTGACTGCTGGTGGCGCCTCCACCAAACGAATTGGGATTGAAATCCAAATCCATCAGAGAGTCAAAGTCGCTCTTGGAGGAGGAAGCCGATGCGTTCATCGCATTAGAGGAGTTGCCGTTGAACTGCGGTACTACCCCGTTCGCGGGGGACGTCGGGCCGGAAGGTGCCTTGGGGAAGTTTTGGAAATTCCCGGCAAACTGATTCTCCGACTGGCCGGGCATAGACTGCTGACTAGCTGCCATTTGCTCTCGCTTTCTCTGAAAATAGAGCAGATGTAATCGGTGACGGGCATAACTAAACGATGTGGTAATGGAATAAACAAAGTAAAAGTATGTCAGCCCGGAAATTAACCGGCATAAAGTGTATGCGGTAAGCAGACAGACAAAAAGAGACGGACAGACTGACAATAAGACAAGAATAAAAAAAAACAGTCAGACCGTCATCAGACAGATAGGCAAACAAACAGTAAGGCAAACAGTCAGACAACAGTCAGACAACCAGACAGACAGACAGATAGGCAGACAGACAGACAGACAGTCAGACAGACAGTCAGACAGACAACCAGTCAGACAACCAGTCAGACAGGCAGTCAGACAGGCAGACAAACAGCTTTAAATGCATAAAACGAAAGATGATTACTCTGATCTCCTCCATTGCCTGCTGCTCTTCCAATATTGCTCGCTGCTTTTCCTTTTCGTCGACTTCGTTCAATGAATGCTCGGTCGCAGAAAGCGACATCAGGCCTGTATGCAAGCTGCCAGATCTAAAGAGACAGGAGGAAATTGCATTAGAATCGCGCCGCAGTCGCAAATGTCAAATCTCTAGAGTAACCGAGATCCCCAATAAGACCGAAACGTACGCCGTAACACCACCGGGTGGGGTTCCAGCTGGTTTCTTTCCACCCTCTAAATGATCCAGGTGCTGTTCCAATGCGTCGAGTAGGCTTGCGGGAGCCTATAAGAAAGAACCGTGACAAAACGGAACTTACCGTATGCTCGCGATCTCAAGGGACAATTTTCCGCCCTAGCCGTAAATTTTAAGCAACCAGGGCCGTGCCTATTCAGTGCCCTTCACCAAATTACGACTGTAGGGACAAATTTACGGAAAAGTAAGACTGTACAATCAATCAATCGAGCACAATGAGTCAGCTGTACGAAATGAGATAATAGAGAGAAGAGTGAATGAGATTGAACGTTCAATCGAGTGCAGGGCCATACTGAGGGAGGCGCGGGCTTAGCTGTCCCTTGAGATCGCGAGCACACGGTACAATTATACATACAGGCACTCAATAAGTTCAGACAATAAAATAAACAGACGATCGACAGACAAGCAAGATACACATGTGGACCGAAGGAACATAAAGTACCTTAGTGAGGTCAGGAATCTCTCCTTTAGGAATACCGACATTTTCCGCGACCTTCAGAAAACTGGCGACCTTGTCCATGCGCACCAGGAATCGTTTGTAAATATCGAGCGCATCTCTGCACGACTTCTTGTTCATATCGAAGTACTTTTCTGCAAGCCAACCAATAATTGCACAACGACACACACAGAGGGAACGAATCGACGCTTGCACTTTCATACCCAGCATATTGATGATGCCGTCGTTGTAGCACGCGAAAAGCCTGATGAGATCGCGGAAAAGTAGTACGAAGCATGAGGAAATAACTGCATTCGTCAATTCGTTCGGCGAACACTGCAAGCAGACATACCAGCGAATTAAACATTTCAACAACAGCTTCGCCTATTTGTTTTCACGCCTGGCAATCTTTAGTGTGCGGGGTACGATAGTAAACCTAAAAGTCAGAACGTACATCGAACTCTAACAGGGCGTCCATCTGATCCTGGATCACCGGTAGCGTCTTGAGAAGCTTCTCCGCAGACATTTTTCGCAAGACCCCATCGTCCTTCCTGAAACCACAAAGATACTGTAAGTCAACCGCCTGCTCAGGCAATGAAAGCTGAACCGGTCTTTTCAGAACGGAAACCCAACGGATGACTGTTCTAGTAATTCAATGATTTGTGAATAAGTCATGTTAGAGACTCATCGCAAAACTGTTTGTTTGGTTGGACTACTGCTGCCCCTAGCCATGCCAATTGCAAATGAAAAAAGCACGACCAGAACGCCCAGAGGAACCAAAAATGTAAATAAACAGACGCTCGAGTAGACGGAACAGTTACGAAAGACACGTCAGACAGACAACCAGTAGACAGGCAACGTCAGACAGACAATCAGTAGACAGACACGTCAGACAGACAACCAGTAGACAGGCACGTCAGACAGACAATCAGTAGACAGACACGTCAGACAGACAATCAGTAGACAGGCAACGTCAGACAGACAATCAGTAGACATGCAGGTAAATTAGGTTCTATTAGTCTTTAATAGTAATAACAAAACAAGAAGGAGACATCATGGTACAGCAAAGAACTGCACTGGTCGACAAGACGGGAATACCAAAACGAGGGGTAACCGCACATAACAAATGACCACCACCAACAAGTCAACTGTTCCATTCACGGTTTTGTTAATTTGTTACTTTATTCTGCTAGTATCCACATGGTAAAACAACATGCTCCCAGCAAATGCAAGGCATCCGTAACCGGCTGTTCCTGTTACATCAGTCAGTCCACTATATCGTCTATCCTGCAAATCGATGAGCCCATCCCAGTCCGCCGAGACTAGAGTCCCCGGAAAACGACGACCCAATCCATAATCCCACTTAAACATACATAACTGCATTCAACCCGGCACTACTCTCTGGAGCGAGCAAGCGAGCGAGCGCGAACGAAGCCCCACACCACCACCATCCGACCGGGGAGCCTGGAGGAATCCTTCACATGTGTGCGCGTGTGGTGTGGTGTGTCTCAAGCCCGCCATCTTTCCCCGCTAAACTATCGATTTATCCCCAGTGTGTCTTCCTGTACTTTTTTTGCACGATTCCTCTCACTGTGATGTTGCGTAAGGCTCTATCAACACTCATAAAATGCCCCCCCCCCCACCACCCGTCTCTGACTGACGCACAGCGCAGGGGCTCCACTCGCAGGCTCCTTAACCAAGTATAGAACCAACCAAACCAATGAACTGAGAAAACATTGCAGTGTGTGGCTAGCGCAGTGCTTGTGCGCTAGGCTAGGTTCAACGTCCAGTTTTCAGTTCGCAAAAACAAACAGCTGCTACTCTACCAGGCCACCTGCGTAATTGAGACGAGGGGGGGGGAGGGGAAATTTTATCTCGTCAGTCAGTAGTCATTGACTGCTACAGAGAGGCAGAGATGATTATCGGGACGTTCCCACATTCCCACACTCACATACAGTTAAAAAACACCCCCTCATGAACTCCCAGTCAATACGCATAATTTACATTTGCCAAATGGGCCAGGCATCTGATTAACGAACTACATTATCAATTAACGCGTTCACGTCCATAAACAAAGCGCGCCTGTCTGTAATTGCATATGTGTCTGTCTGTCTGTCTGTCTGTCTGTCTGTCTGTCTGTCTGCCTGTCTAAGAGTTGACCATCGTCCCATGTGTTCATTTTTAGGGACTTACCCTCGTTTGACTTTGCAGAAATCGAAAGCCACCACCCGATATGAAAGCGCCTTCTGGTTGAGATACTTCGAATATCGTCGTATGTACGTCGACATATCGTAACCTGCAACACATGGGAAAGTCAGTCGGATAATTCCACGCCAGTCAGTCCCCGAATGATTATACGGCGACGATAATGACGAGTGGCTAAGACAATGACGGAAATGCCGGCCAACCTCCCACGTGGGGACCTTATCGCGTATTTCATTCGGAGAATATCAAGCTAGCAGCACCACTGGAAATTGAACTCTAACCTTGAACGCCGCTCTTATTGTCCAGGAACTGATTGAGTGAGAAGGAGGTGTTGGCCGACGCCAGATACTGGATGAACCGCTGCAAATGACAAGAAACAACGGTTTGTTCGTGTGAGTCAAGCAACACAGAAGCGAACGCCGTCAGAATTGGACAAAATGAAGGACATATGCAGATAATAATTTTTTCGGAGTGCGAAATTGTGCCTACTTAGAAATACAACAATTACAGGCACACAGACACACAGCTAGACGCGAACAAATAGTCAAGACAGAAAGACAGACATATATAGACATTTAAAACAGACAGACAGGTCGGCAGACAAGCAGGCAGATAGACGGACGGACGGACGAAAGACAGTCAAACGGACGTCAGACAGACAGGCAGACAGACAGACAGACAGACAGGCAGACAAACAAGCAGACAGGCAGACAGATAGACAGAGAGACAGGCAGACAGGCAGACAGACAGATAAACAAACAGATAGACAAATAGACAGGCAGGCAGGCAGGCAGACCAAGAGGCAGATGGAGAGACAGAAAAGCAGGCGGAGATAAGCAGGCAGACAAGACAGAAAATAGTAAAAGACAAAAACCGAGCGGACACAGAGAGACGAACAAGAGACAGTCCTTCATCGAGGTAAAAAATAAATTGAAACGATGTCTTCTGATCGACTCTCTTGAGTTTCGGTAAAAAAAATTGCCACATCCGCTCCGCATTTAAGTAACCGTCAAACACATCCATCTGTCAATCATTTTCTACACTCTTGGCTTCTCCAATCCAACCTTGACCTTGAAGACACCGCACATCGTGCTGTTTAAAAGTGCGCTAGTGGTTTAAGTATACACTGATCGACGACGACGATGAGGACGACAACCACGACGTTTGTCGGAATAAAACCGAAACCCAACACCCCACACACACACCATACTGAAGACTCGTACCTCATTTCCATAGAGCATCAGATGATGTATAGAGACGAGCGCCTTATAAACAACAATCCAATTAGTGTGCTGCAGCCGATCCAGCAGTAAATTGGCAAGCTGCGGGATCGACACATTCGGCTCCTCCGTGCAGTGCAACAAATCTGTGCAAAAAAACAAACAAAAATCACCTCACGCGAGGGGACTCTCGCATCTAAATCGATTGAAGAGTTCAGTCAGCATTCAATGAAAAAACGACTTCCGTTTAAGCCCTTCTCATAAATCCCGACCAGTCACGTGATCCGGCGGCAGAAATCAATGGAGCGAAATCACGTGACTGGTGGACGTATTTATGAGATGGACTGAAAGTGATCGTTTTTTCCGATAGGAGAAATGACGGTGACGTGACGGGAAAAATACGTACAATCCAAATGTTTTTTTTTCGGTCCAATTTGCTCTTCCGTCGTGGCCTTACACACCGCTTTGGCGAGCATATGTCCGGCCAGTCCGAAACGGGCACTGTTGACCCGATCCATGATCTGCGGGCAAATGGGAAAACAATTATTAAATATCAATTAAAATCTTATCTTCCAATTTGCAGTTTTAATGAAGCTTATACAAAAAAAACTCTACATGAATTCATAAAAGGAAAATTTTAAAATTTTAAAAATATCTAAAAATCTTGCTTACCGTTTGGCCTCCTTGGGATAGATTCATTTTGGAAGTATTATTTTTCTGGGAGTCGAAGCAAAAAAAATCGTCCCACTTCCTGCAGCGCAATTTCACTTCAACTGCTGCTGGATCTTCCTTTTCCGGCCACTTGCCAGCGGATGAGCAGATGGGTAAGCAGTCGGGATTGAGGGCAAATTTTATAGTGACGCGAAAGACGGACGAAAATTGGGGTAAAAACGAAACGACACGAAACGCGCTGCGCGAAAAGTGCAAAAGCTGCGGACGAAAAGAACGAAGCAGACTGACAACACCAGGCGAAACTGGTGCAAGAGACGACCGTTCACGGCGCCCATTCACCGTTTAATTTCTCTCTGCTCCACTCACACTCACACTCTCCCGATGACTCGACTCGACTCACTTTGGCAGTTGACACGCCTGTTTTAAACCGTTGACGGCAGCAGCGCCATCTGTACTGTGCCTCTTGGACCTCAGCGGCCGGAAGTTATGGGACCGGAAGACTGACCATGCACATTATTTCTATCTGCTTTCGTCGTGAAATCTGTTTATTCTTAGGGAGTCACGCATTTTTAAGCATTGCATAACCGTTTCTTGCGTGTCACACTGGCTAACCGAATTAAGCACTTTAACTCGGGGCTGTGGACAACAGTCATGCGACGAACGAGTGTAATGGCTTAACTCGATTAGCGCAAGATTTTTGCCACTTGTGTTCTTGATGAGTGTTGTGTGGGTGAACGGAGCCAACTTCCGGTCAATGTCAAGGCTACCAGGTCTGTAGATTGTGGAAAATCTACAATAATACTAGAGCATGGTGATTGCACATTAAGACCGCGTGCGCTGATAAACATGTGGTTAACAACTTGTCAACCATTCTAGCAATAATTAGACGGACGGCGTATTGGCAGGCTATAATTGAAATTAAGCCGATTACATATCGGACGGTTAGCCGATTGATACTCAGTAGTCATGATTACAATTCTTATTCGCTTCCCTTCATCTAGTCGGGAGGAACCTCAATAACGAGCACGTGCGTCCAATTACGAACGGACTCTTCGCTATTAATAATGCACGGATATACACACGTGGCAAAAAACCTTGCGCCAACCGAGTTAAGCCCTTACACTCGTTCTACGCCGGCTGTTGTACACAGCCCCGAGTTAAAGTGCTTAATTCGGTCAGCGGAAGGTTTTTGCTAAGGGTGTAGTAGTATTGCACTCAGGGTTCTCCAGTTTGGCCAAGCAACGTGTAGCATTATTGTCCGTCAAAACAACCGTCAAAACAATGAAACTGTGTGGCCATGCAAGAACGAGTGAGGCGCCAGTTTGTGCTGAATCATTTTCGGCAAATTTCCATACCAGGCAAACGCGATGGGTTGAATCGGTGTGGCACCCTTCCGTCACGACACCGATTCAACCCATGGCGTTTGCCTGGTATATATCTTTACTCGGTGACAGTTCCTCTGTGCGTGAAACGAACCGGAATTTCGCTCCTAATTGTTCCTTCCCCGCTTCTCGCAGGTTCACATAAAGCCCCCCCCCCCGATCTATCGTACTGTACGTTGAAATAATGACTCTAGAATAGCATTAGTGGTAGCCGGTCGCTGCCGCCACGGTCGTTGAGCATATTCCGAAAATGTTACTCTGCTGCCTATAATAAACCGCTAGACCGAAGATGCCGTACATGGTACGCTGGCTAGGTTACTTACTATACCAAGGACACGCGGCGGATTAAATCGGTCGGGCGGCAGAGGGCGCCACAAGTGTAAATTGTAAACAACACGTTTAAGTTAAAGTCGCTTACACTTGTGGCGCCCTCCGCCACCCGATCGATGCAACCAGCCGCGTGTCCTTGGTACTTCTCTTTGACTTCCAAAATAAGAATGTCTCTAGTTCATAACAGTACAAGTACGACAATCGACAACTGCTAGAACCAGAAAAAGGCCCAGACGAAAACAATCAGCAAATGTCGGAAGGGTAAAATCGAAGAGAGCCTGAAAAACCTGTTGCTGCTAAGCTATATGTATATTTCCAGGTGCGGGGCGAAACAGCCAGTGTCCCAAATCTGTTACTTATACCGTATGACACTACATTTTTACCTCCAGTAGTCGCATAATCAAATTTCAGTTTTAAATTTTCTTAATTGAGCTTCTTATTGATCAAATTTTGAATCAACAAGATGTTTCTCCCACTGATCGTTGTAGTTCTCAGCTTGGTGGCTTCATGCACCGAGGCGATCATCAGCGAGAACCGTCCAGTTTCCGGCTTCACCACGGTCGAGTCCACCGGGCCCTTCATCGTCTCCATTGACGTGGGAACGACGGAGAGCCTGCGAATCGACGCCAACATCGACGACGCTAATGCTGTCAAGGCTCTGAATGTGACGGTGGATAACAAGGTCCTCAAACTGAGCTTGAACGCGCCCTTCAGTTGGGGGCAAGACAAGAAGTACGCCGGCCTAATCAAAATATCCATCACCGCAATCACTCTTCAAGGGGTTACGATCGACGGTTCGGGATCCATTGTGGTCAACACTCCACTGGTCCAACCGACGGTCAGCGCTGTGGGAATGGGATCGGGAAACATTACCTTGTCCGCAAAGACCGATGTCCTAAGCATTGTTATGTACAATGGCGGTAGTGCTTTTGTCGATGGAACAGGTAAGAGCAGCAACACGCCGAGTCGCTGCCGGTAGATATGGTCTACGTCATTGTAAAATTTGAGAAACTCAACTTCTTGTCTTCGTCTCGTGTTCGGGGCGAGCAGTTAAATCACAAGGGTACGCCGGTCGATCGGTAGGTCTGTCTGCCTGTCTGCGCATTTGTCTGTTTGACTGTTCTGTCTGTCTGTCTGTCTGCCTGTCTGTCTGTCTGTCTCTCTGTCTGTCTGTCTGTCTGTCTGTCTATCTGCCTGCCTGTTTGTTTATCTGTCTGTTTCTTGTCATTTTGTTCGTCTGTCTGTCTATCTGTGTGTCTGTCTGTTTATCTGTCTGTCGGAGAGTTTGTCTGCGAGTCGATGAGTTGTGCCTGTACTGTACAAAAGTACTCACGTATTCTGAAAGACTGCAGACTGTTCAGATTCTGAGAGACTGCAGACTGTTCAGATTCTGAGAGACACCACCTATTTGCAAAATACTTCTTTCAGCGGCTAACTTTAACGCCGTCACCTACGGAGCTGGAGGTGTGAATGCAGAGAATCTCAAAACGAATGTCATTTCGGTTTCCGTGTACGGCGCGGGGAGCGTGATTGTCAACGACGTCAAATGGAAGGTCAATGCAGTCGTCAATCTCAACGCTGCGGGAAATGTCAAATATCGAGGGACGCCTAAGTTGGGACTGAATATCGTTCAACAGGTTTGTCATTATCCTTATTAGACTAAACCTAAAACGAATTGCAGTGTTTTTCAATTTACAGGGCACCGGAACCGTGAGTCAGATTGTATAAGCTTCTGCGTAGAAATCGTTCGCATTGATTGACAGTGTTTTCTTCTAGCCCAGCAATAAATACATGTAAAAAATATACCCTGTCTAGAAAAATAATTAAATTGTCTTTTTAGTCTCAGTCGGGGTTTGCTTTTTCATCTTGTCTGAAACTGGTTTTTTGGCACTTTGGTCGCTGGTGGTGGCAGTGACAGCCGCTGCCGCAGTCGTGTCGTCCGTGAAAGACTGTCCAAACTCATTGGCACGCGACTTATCAACGGGATAGAGGTACAGTTGGACGAGGTAGAAAACAAAGATAATGTCGTCGCGGAAGCACGCCAGCCGATGTGCGAGGGGCATCTTGACGATGAAGGCGAATAAATCGTCAATGAAGGTGTTGAGGGCTTTATATGAGAACACCCGCCACGGAAGATGAGCGACGGACTTGAGCTTGTAGTTGAGGTACAGCTGCGGCACCATGAAGAGAAAGCCGAAAGCGTAGACTCCGTTGACGGCACTCTGAATAGTCCAGGAGTACCACGATTTGTGCGGCACGTAAAACAGGGAGTAGATAGCTCCACCGATACACAAGGGTAGAAGGAGGTAGGAGAGGTACTTGAAGAAGCTGGCATCCAGGTCGTCGCACGACTGTTCCGCCGCTGAGGAGACGTTGTATTTCACGCGAATACGCCATCCATTGCGTTCGAAACCTGAAATGGAGAGCAGTAAACACGTTTGTCAGTCAGAGAGATAGACAGAAATATGGACAGGAATAAAAGCAGCAGACAGAATGGTTATCTATGCGAGAGACACTTAACAACAGGAAGACACAAACACAAATAGGCGCGGACAGGCAGGGAGGCAACAGACAGTTACACAAACAGACAGACAGACAGACAGACAGTCAGACAGACAGACAGATAGACACAGACCAACAGACAGACAGACAGACAGACAGACAGACAGACAGAGGCACAGGCAGACAAACTGACAGGCAGACAGACAGCCCATTTACCTGCGACCTTCCACAGCTTCAAAACTTTCCAAATTTCAATGGCACACGCTATCCCTGCCGGCACCGAGATTAGTAGAGATGACTTCTCTTCCATTAAATACAGAAACACAATAATCTGACTGAAAGCCCTCCACACAATCGTCCTCCCGGAAAGACCGACAATCGTGTCCTTTTTCCGCCAAAAGTTGATGTCATTTTTGAAGGCCATAAAGTCAAAGACCAAATGCAGTACCGTCACCACGATGGTCAGTGTCAGAATGTAAAAGTTTGTTTCCGTGAAGATGGCCACAACGTCCTCGAGATCCGACTCTTTCAGCCCGAATGTTTTCAACTGCTCCATCGAAGCGCCGATCATGGAGATCAACCGAATTTTTCCCACGGACATCGGACTGTACTCCACCGTCAAGTTCAGCTTACTGTCTCGTACGGGAGTGTACTCTTCTTTTTTGGCGCTCAGACTGTCGATGTAGACCAGCGGAAAGTATGTCATGGAACCGGACTTTTCCGATTTCAATTTCAGGAATGGGTAGAGTTCATGGGGAATGCTCATTCGTTCGAAGATAATGGGTGTGTCCATGACGTGTAGACGTAACTTCGTGTGCCAATGGTGAATTTCCTTCCGCGATCTATAAATCAAGAAAATTCGTTTATTCAGTCATTTCAGCAAATATTTCCCGTGTCGGATAAATAGCGTACAAAAAATTGTCATATCGATCAACTAAAAACCATTCAATCAAGCAAACAGTGACAGAGACATCACTTATTCGTCAGCGAGCAACGAATTAGGAAAAAAAGAAAAAGCAACGGGGTAAAAGCACATCAATAAAAAAACCAATCAAAACTCAGGCAAGTGTAAGTCAGCAATCCATCAATCAATCGACTATTCGCCAAGCATAGATTTGCTAAACGGTACAATACATCAATCAACTACTTACATAACCGTCGAATTAACATCATCCGCTCCAGCTTGAATTAAATTCATTGCCGTTCGCTCTTCTTGCATAAATTTGGTCATTACCACCTTCTGATACACCACACTGGAATGTGCCGGTGTGAGTTTCTGATGCGCAGACCCTACTTCCTTGCCCCGCACTTTTGGCAGTACGAGAACGTGCACATAATACGTGGCATCCTTCCTCCAAATCGTCTCAATATCCAACGCGAAATTCTCCTCCCACGGCACCGCACACGGCGCGTCTCGCTCGAAGATACGCACGGCGTTTTTACTGCTACCATCGGTAGTGGGGAATTTCTCCGTCCGGCTGACCCAGCCTTCAAGGATTAAATCGGTCTGGTCGCAGAGGAATTTGGGATGCAGACAGGTGGAGGGGCTCTGCGGGTTGGAGGGGGCCTTACACCAGGCGGGGAAATAGATGCCGTAGAACGTCCAGACAGTGTTGAATACATAGGCTGCCCCCAGCACGGTCAGGACGGAACCGACGGAGAGCCAGCGAGGCATCTTTGCGGTCCGCTTGGTCGGCCGAAGGAATTGCTCAACTTCGGCGTTGGGTAAATCAAAAGAAGTGCCACGAATCGTTTATCCTCTTTTTTTCCGGAGTGTTGGCAACTGTCTTGGCGAAAAATATCCTCACTATAGAGATCGAGGTTAAGCTTGGGGAACCGCTTTGGTATGATGACGTAGTAGGAAATTATTATTGTAGTAAACTCGATATGAACCAAGTGCGGTGAAGAGCGCCGGCGTTTGTCGAGGCTCATTTACTTGTTAGATTAGTTTGTTTGACAGGGCGCGAGGCCGGATCGGAGGAGGCCAGAATCAGCGCGCTGCGGCAGTCAAAGTGCAAACTGAACAAGCACTGTCTGTGAGTGAACAAGCACTGTCTGTGAACAAGCACTGTCATTCACCGTTTCCGCCTTCACTGTTCACACGAACATCTGATCAGTCCATTACCCGTACTCAACTCAACTCAACTCAACGCAACTCTTACTCAAACTCAAATCGTTGCCCTTCTTTTTATTCTTTTTTTCACACATTACCGAAAATGCCTCTTGATGGAATCCATCTTTTTACCTGCTGACTTGCTAACCATCTGGCACATATATGGGGTACGAGTACGGTAATGTATGGGCAACAATTGTAATTCATAATACAGCAGAAGCCACGGTGGAAACACTCAGTAGCACTCACCACGTTATGCATATTACAACAGTCACACAAATTTTCGGTAAAGTCCTACCAGGACTTAATATTTTTTGTAATGGAAACGACATTTATTGATATTGTTAACCTTGTAGCTGAAAGGTGAAAGAAGGTGTTTTTTTTGTAATTCACTCGAGAATGAGGCGCAAGTAAATTCCTCCCTGTACAGACCTGCCCACAAAAAAATTGTTTTGGTTTTTTCCGCGTCACCAGTTCAGATGACGAATTCCTAGCAGCAGACATCCCTTTGATTGATCTTCAATTCGACTGGACTACAAATCCTGCCTTGCTCACCGATCCCTTCAGCGATATTCCACTTTTCCCCATCATTATAATGGCCTCACCTGAGGAGGATCATCACCTCCCAGTGATGGTGCCTCGGCCCGTTTCACCCGAAACTGTAAACGACATTTTTGACATTGATACTGCAACTACACTTCCCGAACCGTTGTCGAACAGCAGCAGCAACCAGCAGCAGCATACTCCAAGTCAGCGCGACGGGAAGTCTCGTCGGGTGTCGGCCACATTGCAGCACCTACATTTAGCCTCACGTCATCGAAGCCCCTCACCAGGAAGGACGAATAGCACCAGGTACCGTGCCTTTTCTTCATCATTTTAATGAGTCTGTCGGAGAGAAATTTGGCTCACGTCCGTTGATGGCATGAATTGGAATGCTTCATGCCTAGTAGTTAGATATCAAAGGAAATTACATAATTTTGTGAAAACAGCTAATCATTGAATTGATGAATTGATGACTCGTTTAGCCTTCTCTAAAGTTTTGCTGCACTAACTGTGTTTTCCTGTATCTCTCATCCCCTTTCTAAATTTTCTAGAAATATTTTTCACCGTTTCCAAAATATTTGGGGAAGCTAGGAATTAAAACTCATGGGGGATTGCTTGCTTGTTCTTTTTGTAAGAATTAAGACAGTCAAGGAAGATTTCTGGTGTCTTGTTTGATCGATTGATTGATTGATTGATTGATTGATTGATTGATTGATTGATTGATTGATTAAATGATTGATTAAATGATTACGAATTGACTTCGCTTTCACCAGTTGGTTGACGTTGGCTTGGCACTGCTATGTTGCAGGTTGTCCACAAGCGTTGATCCAGCCGTCGTCGCTCACCAGCCGAACGAGGACGAAAATTCGGTGTATTTCTCGCCCATGCAAACAAACGGCGCTGTCATCTCCACTAATGGAGACGAAGATGGCTATCAGAGTCCCCGCGTTCAACAGCCCTGTTGCAGTGCCGAAGTTAATCGCATGAAATGGCGCATCAAGTTTTTCTTCATGGACCCCATTCAGAAGTGGAAAACGCGTCATCAGTTTCCTTGGAAATTGTTCCTGCAGGTTATCAAGATAGTATTCGTCACAATTCAGGTATTTTAGTATTACAATAGATTGTTGTCGGTATTGCATTTGCATTTCGGCGGACCTGAATTGATGGAAAGTTGCTAGAGACTTTTTTTACTCCGTTCGATGAACGAGCGTCAACTAAGAGCCCACATAACAATTTGTAGTTAACTGAAAATGCACAACTAGTTCATTGAGTAATTTTTTATTTTGCCCGGCTCTACATTTCGAATTGTATTTTCTTTGTTCCAGCTGGTAATGTTTGGCAACGAACGATACGCCTTTGCCCGGTTCCTTGCTCAGAACACCGTATCGTTCCGGCATCTCATGCTGCAAGACTGGAACGACCCCGATATCCCCGTCCAAGTCTACCCCAACAGCGGCCTTTACGCGTGCTATCTCAAAACGGAAGTCTTCCAGAAAATGGATTTCGCAGCGAATCAGTTCCTAAACTTGCGGGAGATTGCTATCGGCACCTACCACCATGCGACCAGCAAGAACGACACGCCCCATTTTCAGATATGCAAGCGGGAGTTCATCCAGGCGCACATCTTCCCCCAGAATCATTCCTACGTTTACGACTCAAACATTCAGGAGATTTGCTTATCAGTGGACCCGACCGGGACCGGCAAAGGATACAAATTCGACACGGCGGACTTTTTGAGAGAGAATAATGCCAGTATTAACTTTGACCAGTTAGTGGATGCGAAGCTGGTTTTCGGTGTGAAATCGGTCTCGTTGGATCCAAGTGACCCGGATGATACCCCCGATTGCTATGTGTTTGACATTACGGTGAGTGTCAGCATTCATGTCGGCGTTTTCTTTGCTTGTTTGTCTGTCTGTCTGTCTGTCTGTCTGTTTGTCTGTCTGTCTGTCTGTCTGTATTTCTGTCGATGGCTGAATGTCTCTGTTTGAAGGTCAGAATGTAGGAATATCTCATTATCCGTCTGCCGTCACTTTTTCTTGTTTTGTCTGTCTGTTGGCTCTGCTTCTGCTAATGTAGCCCTTGATCTTTATACCAGTCGTGACTTATGCTATTTGTGACCGGAGTACATTAGCAATGTCCCTGTTTCGTTGTCTGCCTGCAGTTTTGCCAAAAGCTCATCCCAATAGTGAATTGTTAATGATAACGATTGAGTGTTTTCACAGCTCCGTTTCGACAACACCGGCCATAATGGACAAATTCAAGTGACCCTCGATCTCGATCCTCACGTCGTACCTTGCAATGGTAGGATGCTGTTCGATGACGGCCAGAGCGTTTGGGACATCTTGGTCGATGTCCTTGATTCGGCCGTGCTGATTATCTGCATCATGTCGCTGTTGCTTTGTCTGCGGGCTCTCTACAACGCCCAAATGCTCAAAAACGCCGTTGTGGAGTTCTTCGATCAGCAGTACGGCGCTCAGCTCTCCAAGGACGAGCGGTTGGAGTTTCTCAACCTGTGGTATGCAATGATTGTGGTAAGTGCCGCTACTGTTCCCTCTGCCTACGTGATCTGAAATCTCTTGCTAATTTGACCATTCTGTTCCAGGTCAATGACATCTTCATCATCTGCGGTACAGTGATCAAGCTAAGGATATCCTCGGCCACCATCACGGAGATGCCGCTCTACAACGCCTGTGGTATGCTGTTGGGCGTGGGGAATCTCCTGGTCTGGATCGGGATCTTGAGATACCTCGGCTTCTTCCGCACGTACAATATTCTC
>LRSR01005787.1:0-18926 GCA_001579985.1 Hypsibius dujardini | reverse complement strand
CTCGGTGTCTCTACCGGAACGTATGGGTACGGCAGTGCCAGTGCTGGTGGACGACAATGTCTGCCCGACTTGCTTCAAGATGCAGAGCAACCCCGCAGACATGACCGCATCGGTCTGTGACTGCACCCCGACATCGTCCTCCGCCGCGTCAGTTCAGAACGAACCGGAACGGACGCCTCCCTCGTCGAGGCGAACTTCTCAGGGTTCGGTGTTTGTGCCGCCGGGGATCGAGTTCAGACGTGACCGGCAGTATCAGCCGGTAGCGTCACCGAATTTGATGGAATTTTCTCGTCATCTCAACGAAGTGGCCGCACCCTCGCAACTCATCATCAACCTCAAACAAAAGCAAGGTATGGCGGATTTTGATTTAATTGAAGAGAAAGTAAATTTACTATAGAAGTACAGTTATGTAAGTTTAATCATCTTTTCCGGTGTAGAGTTGGTTACGTTGGTGAAAGCTGCCGCCATGGGACTGGTGGGCTTCCGGCAAATCCAAAAGGTAGAGCAAATTAATTCCGCACGACATACGCGCTATTGCACAACCACTTTCCCTCTTTAATAATAAATCCGCAATTTCCCCCTTTCCAGGATCACTCTGATAATTTGTCTCATGTAATTGAGCAGCAGCTCACGTCGGCGTTGCATGCCTTGATGGAGGACGGGTTGCGAGCCGGCTGCTCCGTGTGGTCGACCGTCGTCAAGCAGTGTAGCCCGACATTGTATAGGCGGCATCTCGCCACTATGATTGAGGCCAACGACAAATTGACATCTGACCCAGAACGCTTCCATGCTTTCATCCAGGAATTACTTAGGTATAAATGCGTTGGTCAATTCCATCTGTCTGTCTTGTCTGTGTCCCTTGCATCGCTCCCCAGATGTCTATCAGTCGGTCTGCCTGCTTGTCTGTGGGTATGTTGGTCCACCTATCTGCCTGCCTATCATTCTTTTTGGCTGTCTGCTTCGCTGTATGTATGCGTGAATTTCTCGATGTATTTTGTCTGTCTGTCTGTCTGTCTGTCTGTTTGTCTGTCTGTCTGTCTGTCTGTCTGTCTGTTTATCTGCCTATCTGTTTGCCTAATGATGTACCTGTTTGTCTACCTGCCTGTATGCCTGCTTGCCAGCCCTTTCTTAATCAATATTTGCATTTTTTGCACTTTTTAGGTTGAGCGATTTGAATGCTTGGCTTCTTCAAATAATCCAGGGCAACACACCGGCCGCACTCCGCCAATACTACTCAATGGACGGTTTCCTCTTCCTCGCCAATTCCGTGACGAAAGACCTCTGGGACGACTTGATGGATACGCTGTCGTGGCTATCAAGCACCTCTCAGAGCCACTGCGAGTCCTTCATGCAGCAGCCCGACATCCACGGTCCCAAACACAGTCCCCGTTTCCAGATCTCTCCTAGCCGACAGGCCGCCGATCAGAGCGCCTCTTCCAACTCCATCCGACGGTTGGCTTCCAAATTGGGTCGTCGCATTTCCCTGCTTCCGGCATGCAATCCTAACGGAATGACTGCGGCTGGCAACAAGAAAGTGGTCACGGCCGGAAACACCGGTAGACCCACGCTTCCGTCTCCTGCCGCGCCGCCGGTGCCGCCGATACGGAAAATGTTCACACCCGGCCAAGTGCCAGCGCAACCGCATTTACCAATGAGCAGCCGCTGGAGCGAATGGACGCTGAGCGAACGTGATAATTCCGATGGATCTTCCCAGATACCTCACCACCGATTAGATGTCCCCAGTGTAGTCACTCGGTCGCGAAAATCGCCGAGCATGTACGACATGCGTTCTGTTATTATGTGATGAATCATACTGTTAAATCTCTCTCCTCAATACTTTACGTGTAGTGGAAGTGCTTTGTTTTTTATGTTCCGTTCTTCCGTTTATCTCAATTAGTCTAGATCTAGTCAAAGAGCAAGAATGCTTTCTCAATTCCTGTGGAGATCTATGACAGTAAAAGTTGTTAAAAGAGTTGGCACTGCTTAAGCAATCCAAAGTTGATGCCGGACATTGAGAGCCATAAAGGGAGACATAAACAGTACGTAGGCCTATTAAATAAAAGCTTTGGGATAATTATGTCTGGATTACTGTGGGCGCAGCACTGCTCCGTTGTTGAGGGTGACAGCGACTGGGTCTCGTACGTGTCTTGACTGGGCGTCCCGTTTGTCAAAGAACGTCTGGAGACGACCGCCAAAGCGACTACCGGAACACATGGTCAGGAGCTCCAAAATGAAGACCACAATGCCGATCGCACAGCCGGCAGCCAGGCAGATGTAGACTCCGATCACATCTGTGATGCCGACTTTGCGGACTTCGTTAGGGGCCACCTCCAATTCTTGTTGGCAGCGTTTTGGACGGTGGCTTCGGTCGAGTTCTTCATCGGTCCAGTGGCTGATCAGTCCGGAATATGACATTCGACGAATCCTGATTAAATGAATAAACAAATAGACGCACTTTTTGTCTGTGGCTGTGTCTGTGTCTGTGTCTGTGTCTGTGTCTGTGTCTGCGTCTGTGTCTGTGTCTGTGTCTGTGTCTGTGTCTTGTTTGTATTTGTGTGGCTTGTTTGCCTCTGACGGCACGGTAGAATGCCGCTGTCAGGATTCGCATTTGCAAAAAAAATAGTGCATACCATTTGTCAAACAGGTTCGCGTAGTTTGTTCCCTTCCCAAAGGCGAATGCATAGTTAACTTTTTCCAGCGGTTTCCGCATCAGGGCGTACTGACACGGTCCTTCGTCGACCGAATCCTGCGCAATCGTAGCCAGCATATTGGACAGTGCACCAATATACCCATACTTATAGCGTGAGACCCGTTCAACTGCAGTCTCATAGTAGTCAGCCATTCCAATGTCTTCATTTTGCTGAATTCTTCGAAGCGTTTCCATATAGGACGGTTTCTGTGAGTCCAGAAACAGGGACTCGACGTAAGAGTTGCGTTGCACTACCGGTTGAATTTTGCTGGTATACACGAACTCCTCAAAGTTATCTACGAACTTCAGTTTGCCGGGGAATGTCAAGAAGGCAATCAGATTGCCGGAATATGTCGCAACGGTGCAGATCCCAAAAAGCCACCAGAACACCATGAAAATTCGGGAGGAGTCGGCGTCTGGTGTCACCTGACCACCTGAAGTTACAAAGAACCATCTTTGACCTTGGTATGCCGTTCCTTTTGATTCGGTTCTTTCTCAGTTGGTTCTGCATTCTTCTGTTCATTTACTCCCTCTGTTCTGCTCTGTTCTATTCTATTCTGTTCTTCTCTGTTCTGTTCTTTTCTGTTCTGTTCTTTTCTGTTCTGTTCTTCTCTGTTCTGTTCTATTCTGGTCTGTTCTGTTCTGTTCTATTCTGTTCTGTTCTTGTTTTTCCTGTTCTCCTCTGTTCTGTTCTATTCTAATCTGTTCCTTTCTGTTCTGTTCTGCTGTTTTCCGCTGCTCTGTGTTTTTATCAGCGTACCTTGAGACACGATGGAACCGTAACAGTACATGTAGGACTCCGACAGAGATGCAAAGTGGTTCGGTTTATCTTCCGACTGATAGTACGGGCTTAGTCGGCTGAATAGGAACAGCAGAGGCCCAGAAAGCGCCACTGCAGCAATAACGCAGAACCACACCTGCAAAACGTGTTCGTTCTTACGTGTCAGTTTATCGTGGTGGACAACGTCAAATTGACAGCACGTTGTCGTTGGTCATGAATCTAATGCACCGGCTGAACTGTACGTACGGTCGTGCTGAACGGGAACAGGAACGTAAACGGGCTCTTGTCGAACTGACTTCGTGGCAGCAGGACCGTAATTGAGTCTTCGTAGAAGGGCACAGTGTAGTCCAGCAGCTCCTTGCGTGCTGCGCTGACCGTCAGATCTGCTGCAATCATGTCCACCTCCTTGCGTTGCAGCATCCCCACCAGGCCGTTCCATTTGCCGGTTCTCTCATCCTTAACGCCGTAGAATTGATCACCTTTCTTGGTAAAAACCAACTCATACCTAGACATAACAGATTCCTAATCCTTTTTAACCATCGAACACTAACAATCCTTTTTAATGACGCGGAAAGTGTTTGTCATTCCTGTTTTAGACACACTTTACCGAAAATTCAAGACGGACGACAGTGTCCTCAGCATGCTGGGTATGACACCTTGGTACAACCCAAGCGTTTCGTTTCCACCGGTGAACTCTGCGTAAGCCGTCTCATTTCGCTGGAGAAACGGCGGGCTCTGCGACACAAAGGAACACCAGTTCTCAAAGCAAAGTATATCCTATAGACCATCGTGCTGTAACGAGCAGAAGAGAGCAGAACGAACCTGCATAACAGCGATTCGCAACTTCCTCCCCCGCAGATTGTCCCCGGCTTGTAACTCGAAACGATGGTAGCCCGTGCTGGTGCTCCAGGAGGCAAATGTTTGCGGCCGGGGAGTGTCATCGCGTGGGTCAATATCATACTTGATGACAGTGTAGCTCGAGCAAACATCGAGTCCTGTTTTTTCCACACAGGAGAAGATTTTTGACAGGTCAGCGGCTATCAGTTTCAGCTGATCCACGCCACCGGGAGCGGTAGAGCACATTTCCCTCGGCAAAACCTGGGAGGAATCGTTGGCGGTAATCATGCGAGAGTAATATTGATTTGCGGAGACCGTCGTGAGGATGTTGGCCAAATCGGGAATTATGTCGTTCTGCATTAGATAGACACAATTTACTTAAACATTATTAGCTATTAAAATATCGTTTTCATGGAGAATTTCCAGTGGTACAATAACTTGTTGCTATTGCTGGTTAGTCTGTGCCTGTATCTGCGCCTGTGTCTGTGTCTGTGTCTGTGTCTGTGTCTGTGTCTGTGTCTGTGTCTGTGTCTGTGTCTGTGTTTGTGTCTGTTTATCACTGTCTCTGTTTTGGATTGTTTGAATTAAAATCTATCCTACAATCACTTACTAGAGGAACCGCCGAAGAACCACTCCAAAATTGCGAGAATCGGTCTACGGCTCGCTGTTTTGTGATAGAAGCGAGCCATCGTTCTCCCTGCCATCGCACTACGCCAACGTCATCTTGGTCCTTGATGTTCACAAAGTCCAGATCCGAGACGCGGTAGTTTGGCGGTACGATATATAGAACTTTCGTCCCAAGGGACAGCATTCCATATGTGTTTAACTGAATATTCACAACAAAATAAGCGTAAAGCAGCGTTTAGTATGCAAATACGACTTGATTACTCACAATTTCAACCGAGGAAGGAATGACCGTCGAGTTGGTATGAAGTACTATCATAAGTCTGCGATCCAAGATGGACAGGAAATTGGTAGACTCCATGCAGGTTGTGAACTGTCGGCGAAAGTCTGTATCGTTCTTGGCCGTGATCCAGCACTGCATCGATGTGATGAGACGGTCGTGGAGGTCGCTGACAGCCTGCTGTAGACCCTGACGTCCTGTACCAAATTCAGGCAAAATATTTTCTTTAACTAACCTTAAAGCTTGAAGAAAGCTTTCTTATTTATCCTGTCGTGCTTACCGCAGTAGGATTTATAATCACAGATGTGGATCAGCAGCACGTTCTCCAACTGGAATGCTTGTTGGACGAGGCCAGTGATCAGTTCAGCGGGCTGGTACCCGTGCAGATGGAACGGAATGACATCAGCATTCGTCAAGGTGGTAGAGTTGGAGTTTAGTTTCGAGCTGTTGTTGAGGAAAGCATCCGAACCGAGGCATCCTTCCGTGGTCACATCGGGCGGAATGAAAAGAATCGGTCGCTGTATAGTGTTGGCGAACCGAGTGGTGAGACACGACCCGGTTGATACCAGCAAAAGGTCACGAGCCAAGTCCATGTTCCGGCATACTAAAATTCAACCCCCTTGGTTTATACATCCTCAACTACACCAATTATGCTAACCATTACAGCGCGACAAATTACAGCGCCGGTCAATCTTGCGTGTTCCTTTTTATGGAACATTTTGTTTAAATGCGTAAAATTTTGTTAAAAAGCGTAAAATATCGGTACTCCTCAATCTTCTGAAATTCCGTTTCAAGGTCAGTGAATAGACCAACCGTTAGTGAATTCGAACCTGTGGGCGTACCTTCACTTGTGGGTTGTCCGAGCCATCCCCTGCCGTCGTAAGAATGCGAAAAGGCCGGAGTCGTTCCAACATTCGGCTTTACTCTCGGCTGGTCATTATCCTTGATTATACCTGAAAAGGGGCCGATAACTGTTCGTTTGGTGCCAGCTTCCCTTCAAATTGTATTGGAATGCCATCGAAGGCAAGAATTAACACCAACGTGCTGTAATATCAGCAAACGTCGCGTCACACTCTCCGAGCAGCAGCAGGAAAATTCTTACCA
The DNA here is from genome assembly GCA_001579985.1 of Hypsibius dujardini. Taxonomy (NCBI): domain Eukaryota; kingdom Metazoa; phylum Tardigrada; class Eutardigrada; order Parachela; family Hypsibiidae; genus Hypsibius; species Hypsibius dujardini. The sequence continues at coordinate 12,611 of LRSR01005787.1, read as the reverse complement.
AATTGCTCAGCCCGTGCGGATTGAACCAACACCGCACACACTACCAATAAAAGCTCGATCTTAATGTCCCTCGGAGGCGAAAATAGGTCGCGCATTTTCACACTTCAAGGCAGAAACTCTGGATCTCTTCCGATCCACGGTACGACAGTTTATTTATTAGCAGCGGCTCCACAACCCAGCCGACATGCCGTACAGCCAAGGCAAACACCTAAAGTTAGAGGTGGCAGTCCAGACATCCGAGACTGACGGGGAAACAATATTCGTTGAGGGAGTAAAAAGGTATTTTGTACAGACAAAGGCTAAACGGCGCTAGAACGGCGACTAAACGGCGCTAGAACGGCGACTGCCGTTGCCGTTCGGCGGTAGATACCGCAGACTCTCAAAGGCGTATTTCGTCGAGCAGATGAAGCCCAGCCCGATGATGCAGACGAGGATGTCGGCGGACGCGAACGCCAGCATCGACTGCCCGAATGAGTTGTTCAGTTTGAGGGCGTTACAATGCGGCATGTCGTCGAGGATGAAGGATTTCGGCCAACGCGGTTGGTCGCAGTCCTGGAAGGTACGTACCTCCGGGTCGTGGATGATGAAGCGCACCTTGAAGACCATGAAGAAAATACAGACCGCCAGGACGAAGAGGGTGTACCCCATTATCACCATATGGAGGGCGGGGCGGGGAAAACGGTACTGGTAGAAGCAAGCCACGCCCAGGAGGAAGATGGGAGCGCCCAGCCAGAGACCTGGCAAACGGATCAATAAATCAAACACACACGTTTATCTGATTATTTCCAATGAGTTTCACAGTGGATTTCACTGTTCGACTGGTACCGGGCTTGAAGGCGTCCTCAAACATGTTGTAGTTCATATAAGCCCAGCTGGTGAGAGCGCCTGAAAAAAACAACATCAACCATTAAATTTCTCCAAGCCTGAAAAAAAAACCCATCAACCATTAAATTTCTCCAAGTTTTTTTTTTCCTGATGGGAGAAAGTCAGCTTTCCCAAACCCGGCAGGATGGAAGACGCGGTGAGAAACTTACAGCCGGCTTGATGCATCATGACGGCAAAACCAAAGGCCATGTGAATTAATCCCAGAATCTTCATCACTTTATCGGTGGATATCCGATCCCTCCGCGCCATGGCGTCAATGGGTTGGGCTTGTCTGTGGCGATGGATGCGCTAAGTCAGCACGGTCACGCCTCAATGTCGGCACTATATTTGCCCCCCTCCCCAAAAAAAGCGGTAATAACTGTGAAGGGTATTGCCAATCAACAGAACGGACCAAATTCCCGTTGAAACAAAAATGAGGCAAAATATGTCGGACTTTTTTTAAATGTGTAAATCATCGTTGGTACAGTAGTTGGTGCCACCTGCGCATGCAATCGATGTGGTGAGTGCACGGTAGTGGCATGACTCGAAGCAGAGATGGGAGCGGCGGCACCGCTTTTAAAGACCATCACATCAATCCCATAAAAACTGGCCAAGTCGGAGAAGAGATAAGAAAAGCGTAAACCGATGAGCACATCAGGTCTGAAACGGGGAATCGGTCTGTCCGTTTATGTTACATTTATTAGAGTTACATACAGTACATGTACCATACAGTACCATACAGTACATGTACCGTTTTTGCTCAAGTTGGAAAAAACTGTTTTTATCTAGCTACCCGGGAATTCAGAAATGTTTATACAGTGAAAGTTATTCTGAGATTCCAACGACGTCACAGTGTCAGTTTCTACTTTACTGTCTCAAACTCCAAAGTAGCGACGGCCGGCTCCAAGCAAACGGTTCGATAGAAATAAACTCACGTGACCGTTCGAATCTCAGGATTTTGACCAAAACGGAATGGTAAGAAGGGGTGGAAAGCTTTTCTGAACAGTGTGCACGATCTGACCGAATTGCGGAGATGGTGGACGGCGGACCGTAGAAGATCTTCATGACAGAGGGGTTGAGTGATTGGTAGATGATTGCGATGATGGTGGTGGACAGTCTGTCGCAACAGCGGATTCCTCATTAGACTGACCGTCGATCCATCCGTCACCCTGGCGGACAGCCCACTGTTCCACTTGGCTGTCCACCATGCACTATCCCTCCAACTGTCAAGGCGCCATTCACATGTTACGCAATCAAAAGAGGGTAGATGGGTGGTCTGAACCCTTGATCACTCACCAGTAAAATAGGCCCGCCCTCCAGTAGGTAGATGGGTGATCTGGACCCTTGATTACTCATCAGTAAAACAGGCCCCGCCCTCCAGTGGTGGGTGGTCGAAAAAGACTATTTTTTGATTACGTAATATGTGAATGACGCCCAAACGCGCTGGCTTTCTGTCCATTTCTCCGCCCCCTGGCGCCCTTCTCAGGGTCCCCTGAACAGGCATTAAAATCATTGTCGAGTTCCAGTATTTGTCAACGGCTGAGCTGCAGCATCACTCCCCAATTAAGGCATCGTAACTTGAACCTTCGTTCTCATGTTTCTGTCCCTTCATAACAGTTCGAAGCTTTCATTAGTTCTTCGGCATTCGCAAGTCGATCTAGCGTTGTCTGTGTCGAGGCTCAAAGGGCCTGCCGCAGCGCACCAAATAATCTTATCTCCTCCAGCCCATGCAACTATGATACTGTACAACTGCAATCCCAATTGTATAAATACATTTACTCCATGAACGCAGGTTTGTCGCAATACTACTAGCAATATGAATACTCGTATCGTGAAGGGTGAATATAGGCACAGGCATCACGATGTAATAAGAATCGATGTACTGTACATTTGAAAAACTTCTGAAAAGATCGGACAGTCCAACGGACAGTCCGACAGACAGTCCGACAGACAGTCCAACAGACAGTTCGACAGACAGACAGTCCGACAGACAGACAGTTCGACAGACAGACAGTCCGACAGACAGACAGTCCGACAGACAGACAGTCCGACAGACAGACAGTCCGTCAGACAGACAGTCCGACAGACAGACAGTCCGACAGACAGACAGTCCGACAGACAGACAGTCCGACAGACAGACAGTCGACAGACAGTCACACTCGACAGAATTGCCCTCATCATGCGTACACCTTGTTCCCGCGGGACACTCGATTGTACGCGTACTGCGTCCTCAGACCGTAGAAAAAGCCAACGACCGCCACGACGATATCAGTTACAGCTAACGCGACCATCGCTATACCAAAATTACTCTCAAACGTCTGCGTCAGGCAGTGCGGCTTCTCGTCCAGCCAAAACTTGTAGGGTGCGAAGGGGTTTGCGCAGTCATGGTACATCTCCGCCTCGGGGTCGTCAATGAGGAAGTGAATTTTAAAGGCCAGCATGAAGCTGGAGTTGACAATCACAAGGAGTGTGAAGACTGTGATGAGCTTGTGGAGCCACGATCGAGGAAACCGGAACTGCAAGATGCAGGCCACTCCGAGGCAGAAGATGGGAATGCCAATCCAGAGGCCCGGCAGAAACATGTCCTCAAACAGGTTGTATGGGTAGTTGGTCCAGAACCAGCCTGCAAATGCGCCTGGAACCGGAAGAAAGAATATATTATAAAGAGCAAAGGAGAAGTGAAAATGCAAATAGTTTCTCCCTGAGTTTCTCCATTGTAATTATGAAAGTGGAAGAAGGTCAGTCCATCCTATCATTTTTATGTCTTTGTGTAGATCTTCTGTAAACCGTGAACTGACCAAAATAATCCCAGGGTAGAAGCGTGAAACACGAAAAAGAACATTTCGAAGGGATGGACACAGTCGATGCGTCTTTTTTATTCATACAGACATAATGAAAATGAACAGTTAGCACTTAAATAAAAATAGCAAATAAAAAATATTCAGTCGGCATTAAGGCAACATGTCCCTAGGGACAAATTAAGCTTACAAGATTTGTCCTTAGGGACGAATTGAACTTACAACAGCCCTGTAGTAGCATAACGAGTCCGCCAAAGGTCGTGTGAAAAATTCCGAGCACCTTCATGAGCGTTTCCGTCGACATTCGTTCGGACGTGAGACTTTCCATTTTTTTGGATCTAGCGGGAGTTTTATATTCAAGGGAGCCGCAAACGTTTTGCAGTCTCTGGATTTTGAGGAACTAGTAACGACTGCAAAGCGCAGCAGACCGCACAGGTTGGCAAACAAATATCGGGTACTGAATATGTAGAACTAGGAAGTAGAGCACCGCTAGGCCAGAGATACCAGACAGACTAGCTAACGAAGATAAAAAAGGTTGACTCAATCTTTACACAAACATTTACAGAACACGGGGAATGGAAAAATGGAATATTGGGAGATCGAAGGGCTGCCGGAATTATGCTATTCAAACAGCTGTCGAGTAAAAGAATTTCGAGGACAGTTTCATTCTACAAAAAGGGTCGCCAAGAAGTCCAAGCCGTCCTTCTGCTCTCGGCACTTGAGGACGTCTATGATGTCCGCCAGTATTCCCTTATCTATATGCAGACGAATGAAGAGATAAAGGTCAGTCAGATTGAAATATTTCACAGCAAGACTAACGAACACCCTCGCAGATAACTCTTTTGTTTGTTATCGAGCAGCGCAGCAGCAGGGCAAATTGTCGACAACGTACTCATCATGGAAGGATGAAGCATCGCTAAAGTGACTTCGCGGAGGCCGGTGAAGTTCTTCGTTTGTTCGCCCCGCAGGCCGGGCATGCGACTCAACTGCAGGAAGGCCTCCCCTGCTAGCTCGTCTTGGAACATCAGATCGTGGTCCATCAAGGCAAAGTGTATCACACTGCAGTCTTTCATACAACTTTCCACGGGAACTTGGCTGAAATTAAAGGAAAGCATCGTCGCGGATGTCTGTCGAAATGTCGATCGAACGCTAATAATCTTACAATTCAAAGGTTTCATTGAACTCGGGATCCAAAGACTTCTTGACGACCGCGGTCTTGGCGGTATGTGTTGTACCGAACAGACGCACCGGTAACAATCGCATCACAACGAATGGGTCGCTGAGACCTGTGCAGAAAGATATATGGCTGTAAAAGATTTGGTTTACAATTAGGACTTGGTTTACGGTCTAACCATTTGTGTCCATTGGAATAACCTCTCGCGCGTGGATAACTACAGAGTAAAAGAAAGTCCTGTTAAGCTGACAATAATAAACTAATTACGGACATGCCGTCTGACAAAGAGCCAGCCAAGCAGAAAGAACGACAGACCGACTGGCAGACAGACAGACCGACTGGCAGACAGACAGACAGACAGACAGACAGACAGACAGACAGACAGACAAACAGACAGACAGAGAGACAGGCAGACAGGCAGACAGACAGGCAGACAGACAGATAGACAGATAGATAGACAGGCAGACAATCAAACAGACAGACAGGCAGACAGGCAGACAGAGAGATAAAAGTGACAGACTGACAGGACCTCACCGTCTAGATATATTTTGCTTGTCTTTTTCTCGAAGTTTGCTCGCACTGTTAGCGTTCCATATGGGGTCTTTTTGGCTTCCGTCTGAACGGTGACCGCTTCCACAAGGAACGTATCAATCAGTTCTGGTGTGGATAGTTGATAGTAGAAAATTTTTCTTTTGACGCTCTGGAAATTGAAATTCAGGCTCTCAGCTATGAAAAAAAAACTGAAATGAACTTTCTTACGTAATATCTTTCTCCTTCAATAATTTCCTTCGGTAGACCCTTTTCGCCTGCCCTGAAGTACTCGATGAAAAGACTGAGACTTTGGTAGATGTTGATGAAATTCATGGGCTCTTTCTAAAAATACAAACAAACAGCACTGCGAAGGTAATTTGGGCATGCGGTGGTTGGAAAGATCATTGTCTCACGGATCGGTTGGTGAGCGTAGTGGCTAAAATCTGATCGAGAAGGCTGTGCCAAAGGATCTCCAAAAATCGCAGAAAGTTGGCCTTCAGCATGGCGTTGTACAGACTGGATAGTGCTACGTCCATCAGCTCCAAAATGGGCGTGGTCAGTGCGTCCACCGAGTGGGTGGGATCACGGATCAGAAGACTGAGATGACCAGCGATTTCGAAACTCATCTGCAAAATTAAATGTATTTCTGTGTCAACACGGAACATGGAAGCATAGAATAGAACATGGAATGGGAACAACACCGAACATGGAAGCATAGAATAGAACATGGAATGGGAACAACACCGAACATGGAAGCATAGAATAGAACATGAAATGCGAACAACACCGAACATCGAAGCATAGAATGGAACATGGAAATGGAACAACACCGAACATGGAAGCATAGAATAGAACATGGAAATGGAACAACACCGAACATGGAAGCATAGAATGGAACATGGAAAGGGAACAACATCGAACATGGAAGCATAGAATGGAACATGAAATGCGAACAACACCGAACATGGAAGCATAGAATAGAACATGGAATGGGAACAACACCGAACATGGAAACATAGAATGGAACATGGAAATGGAACAACACCGAACATGGAAGCATAGAATGGAACATGGAAAGGGAACAACACCGAACATGGAAGCAGCTATGGGAACAACACCGAACTATGGGAAGACGCCTTACCTTTTTGGTCAGCTTTTCCAACGCCTTGACTATACGCTCCGTCAACATTTTTTCCCCGTTTGCCAGAGACTGCGTCAGGATGGCGTCACATTCCTGGCCGAACTTGGCCAGAGCGGGATCGGGTGATTCGCGAAATTGCTTGGTCAACTCAAAGTAGCCCAGAAGGTTCGGCAGTTCGGCAATGTGCGTGCGCATTATTTCCATGTTGTTGACCGCAATACAGAGCTACGGAGATAAACATATTTGAGATAATTATAATATAAAGTATTTTAACGAAATAAAATTTTGTCAAATATATTTCTATGCTGTCAAGTGCCGTGCAGAGTGGCGGAGTTTGTAATGCATCATTTTCTTATGGCGTTTACGTCATCATTCACTTCCAGCAGCTCGTGCTCCGTCCAGCCGGAATCCTTGAAAGCTCTGTAAGTGATTTCCGAAAAATAGGCTTCGATTTCGGCGACGTCCTGCAGTGAGAAAGAAAAAGGACGCGGACGCGCCCACTTTGCGTCAAAGCCCCCGCGTTGATGGTTAATGTGCATTGTCAAAATGCGATTTGCCGCCAAGACTAATCCCGCCTTACGTTGATCAGCTTGCACATCAAGATGCAACGCTGCTCCTCATCCGGCCACTTGAGGTCCACCACAAACTTATCAAACGCACTGATGCAATTAGTGGCCTCCACCACGGACATGCTGTACCGCACCGCCGACTCAGTGCGGGAAACCTAAATAAATGCATTCGGGGGAGTGAATACAAAACTCCAATCACCAGCTTGGCTTCTTGACCGACGATTCCTTGCCTTCTAAAATGAAAGGAAAACAAATCCGTATATGAAGTACCTTGAAGAAACGATTACAGCACAATCCGCGGAAGGAAATCCGAAACTTACTTTGTCCTTCTCCACCCAGGCTTTCATCTTCCGTTTAGCGGCGACTTTAGCGTAGGAAAACCATTGCAGAACGAAGAATATGAATCGGTCGTGGAAGTTCTTCAGCACAAGGCGAGATCTTTCCCTGCAAGAAATTTATTGCATTTACTGTACGAGTTTCGTATGGCATGTCTTTAATTCCCGTATATCGCCATATATTCCCTGTCCCAACGGTTGTATCCCAAGGGTCGTATCCCAACGGACGAATTTTAAAGGATCTTTTAAGGATATTGATCTGTCTCAGGCATAAAGTTATATTACGGTATATCCTGATTAATATATATATGGGACATGTACTGAATTTGTTCGCTTACGCTAACGCTTTCAAGGTAACAATACTTACAAAATAACATTAGCCGGGGGAAATTTAGCCGTTAATTAAATGTCAAACTTAACGTGGACTATAAGTTAGTACGAATATTGTGTCTACTGTACGACCGCTGTCTATATAGGATGAGGGATGCCCCACCCTTCGAGAACTTTTTCAGCGGCTAATCTGTACGGACACACATGTGGCATCAACTTTGTCCGGATCGAGTTTGAGTCACGCCTTTACTCGGCACCAGCAAAATCTGGTAGTCCAACTTTGAGCTATTTCGTCCCACGCCGTGCCACTGCTTTTTCCATAGCTTGATTGGCTGATTGATGCCACATGTGTATGTGGCATTTGCATTTGTGGTACGGAACATACTCTGGGGTCAAGTGTCGGCACAGATGAACGAAATCGTTGAGAGCGAAAAACAGCACGAAAATCTCCCCATTCGGCTCCTCCTTCCCGAGCGATGTCCCGGGGGCGGTAAAAAAGTCGTCCCGCAAAGCCGCGTAAGGATCCCGATCCTCCATTATCTTCCCACAGTCCGAGGTATGCTAAGGGAATACGCATAAACCATTAGACGAATTAATCCGCTAATCCTTTCTCATTATTCGCTCTCAATTCGGGGTCGATGACACTTTCACTAACTTGCAGTACTGGGAACATGTCCAGGTCCTCAGCAATCATGCGATCCAACTCGGCCATTGTGATGGCGTAGTACTTGATCTTGAATGTTCTGAACGGGGGAGACGGGGGGGGGGACATCCATAAATCTACTTGACTGATTTTCCATCCGCTATAACACTGAGAGGGCGGGCTTACGAGAAGATTTTGTCAGACACTCGAAATTGGCTGCGTATGTCGTAGCAGACGGCGGCAATCAAGCTGGAGAACTCGTCCATACTGAGCGCTTCGGAGGCGCTCTTGGCCGTATTCATGAAACGCTGTCGTGTGCTGTGATAATATTCCAGCGCAGATGTCTTAAAAAATAAAAACAAGAAAAAAAATCAACAAGATACTAAACTTTTGTGCTCCTGTTGTCCCTGCCAAGATTAGACATGTAGAGTCAACGACAAGATTGAGTACACTGGAGGGTACGGGGAATGGGCAAAAGAGGCGGGGCAGGGCGTGGTGGTTTCAAACAATCAAACAATCAATCACCTGACCTGCAGCGATTGCTTTGTTCCTGCTTTGTTCCGTTTTCAAACATGCCACCCCCTGCCCCGCCCCTTTGTCCATACCTCGGACCCTGCAGTGTACTCAATGTTGTCGTTGATTGCATATATGTACAGTACACACCTTCACCGAGTCATAGATTGCATCGTGAAATGTTCCTTCCAGTGGAAAAAATCGTTGGAACAACTGAAATTTAAAAAAATGAATTTTCTACCATGTTAAAAATTTATTAGAAAATTGTATTTTTGTTTCTTAAGACTTTTCACCTTGCATTCATATAGGAGTCGTAGACATTTCAGTAAACTCTCCAGTTGCCGCGTCGCTGACGGCACTTTCATGGGGAAATAGTAGGACTGCCGATCCAGCGAGGCGAGGGCGAAATCCTTGAACGCTCCCACAGCCTCCGCTGTGACCTCTTCCGCTTCCGGGGACAGCCCGTTCGCCACCCATAGGGAATCGAGGTGTTTCAGCGCCTGGAAGAGCACCAGACTGTCCAAACGGTATGTCGTAACGTGGGTGTCGATCAAGGCGTTCCACATGCAAGCCGCTTCCTGCAGGTCCGTCAGGTCACCCTGAATGGCGTGTTGATGTAGAATCGTCTGAAGTAAATTTAACTCCAAATTTTCACCATGCACCGGTAAATAAATGCATACAATGTACAATTCAGACGAATTCTAAAAAATCTCCAGGCAGATGGCCGTAAAGAAAAGAAAGACAGTCATGCTTTAATGGTTCATCGCACACAATCATATTGAGAAGGTGTTTGCGAAAATCAGCGGCTAACAATTGTTCTGTGAGAGAAGTTACAGCTACCAATCTTCCTAAATCAGTATTCCGTATTAGCTTTCAGAGAAATCATAATTTTGTGATCACACAAAATTTTTTTTTATTCGAGACGTACCTCAGCCTCACTACTCATTTCGCCAGTCCACTCCAATGACGACTGGAATAAAATTAAAGTAGAACGAATTGTCGTATTGCGGCGGGTAATGAAGCTTGTAACTGCATGTGTCCCACCTTGTATTTCTTTATTTCGCTCTTCATGAATATCAAATACAAGTCGCGATGTTGTATAAAGTCAGACCTGTCGTAAATTAAGGAATCCATATATAAGCTGGCGTGCGTTAGTGCTCTATACATATAGCTAATAAATTTGCGGTTTGACGTACAGGTTATTTCCCTGGTCCTTATCCTCCCGTGTGGCCAGACCCAGACGCAGTCGGATGGTCCCCTGAACGCGAACTTTGTTGTTGGATCGCGAGCAGAGATTGAAGACCTTGTCTATTCCAATGCTGGGCACGTCCTGCAACCAGCGCGCAATCAAATCAGGCTTACTTCCGGCTTACAACATTATCCCCCCCGTCTATGCCTGATTTGCATGACGATACACTGATGAGGGTTGCCTGGGTAGGGCTGGCTGGGTTGGATTGGGCTGGCTCTGGCTGGGTTGGGTGGCTGGGCTGACTGGGTTGGGTTGGATTGGCTGGGTTGGGCCGACTGGGTTGGGTGGCTGGGCTGGCTCTGACTGGGTTGGGTTGGATTGGCTGGGTTGGGCCGACTGGGTTGGGCCGACTGGGTTGGGCTGACTGGGTTGGGTTGGTGGCTGGCTGGGTTGGGCTGACTGGGTTGGGTTGGGTTGGGTTGGATGGGGTTGAGTTGGGCTGACTGGGTTGGGTGGTTGGGCTGGCTGTGTGGGCTCAATTGTACTCACCGTGATCTTGATGTCGGTGCATCCGAGAAAGTCGTCCACATTGTCCGCGGCACTTTTTCTCGCTGACTGCGCAATTTGTTTGAAATAACTACGGACGATGAACAACTCGGTTGTTGAGGTCATATATGCTCGTACCGGGTGCAGGTCAGGTTTGCCTCATATGCTCTGACGCGTATAAGCAAGATACAGACGGACAAGAAACTTACCGGTTAAGACCTTTAATGCCTTGGACGTTCTTCAAGTTCTTCACAGCATCCATGACCTAGAAAAATTCAAACATATATTGTCAAAATATTTAGTGTCTTTCAGTAAATTAAAATCGTTCATGCACGAGAGAAAAGAAGTTAGAGACTTCACTAAATGTTGCTTGGCTGTGTCGATTGATTAATGAATTGTACTGCTTGTGACCATAAATAAAGGCACTGTGATTGATTGATCGATTGATTGCACTTCTAGTACCTGTTTGTACGGAAGAGCAACACCGAGGGCGTAATTGTAATGTTACTGTCGATAATTACCTCGTACTCTTCGTCTTGATCAAAGATATCCAAGTGGAGTACGTCCTCGTTGACATTGTCCACTATCCTGGAAACGATCATGGAGCAAACTGACTTAAATGTTTGCAATATGCACGTTAACATTTTGGATTAAAAAATTATCACATAAATTTGGAGTTAATTTTACGGTTTTATTTTAAAACATAAAAAATAAGTTCTATCTTAACGTGCTGTTAAAAGAGAATGTACTTCAAGGAAAATATTATCGACCGAGCAATTTTCGAGGCATTTCCTTCATTTAACAACTCTTGAGTGCCTACATGTGAAAGCTCTCATTCCAAATGGGATTGAGGGTGGCTTTTTTGACGGTCGTCGCACGGATGAACTTCGCCGGCAATTGCTCCAGAATGACGTCGTTGTTGGTGCAGTCTTTCCGGGACTTGCTGCGATTTTTCCCGTACAAGCTGACCTTTCTGGCTCGCCAGTCCTTCCCCTCATCCGTCATGGCGTTGTCCTGGGACGGAGTGGACGTGAGATCGACATGCTTCCGTGACTTATGACCAATCAATCCCAGCATGCAATAGGGATCGGAGAATCCGTTCGCGTCCTTAGCCTCGAGGTCACGTGCTTCGACGACGGTGATGTGCAGCACCACTTTCGGCGGCTGTGAAATACACGAATTACCGGCAAATTACAAAACACGCGTGGCAAAAGCCTTGCGCTAACCGAGTTAAGCCATTACACTCGTTGCATGACTGGTGTACGGAGCCATCGAGTTAAAGTGCTTAAATCGGTCAGCACAAGGGTTTTGTCACGTGTCTACATGCAACCTAATAGGAATGATAGGAATGATAGGAATGGAAGCAACCTAATAATTTGAGTAGGTCAAAGAAATTAGAACACTAAACGCTATAACCTTTCTAGATTTGTCTAGGCAGTTTGGTTAATCATAATCTGGAAAACAAAATCTCTACAGGCATGTCGCTAGTTGTTCCACCGTTCCATAATGTTATTATACTATGACGCTTGGATTAATGGAGCTAATTAATCTGATTAAATAAATATTGATTACCTGAATAAATATTATTATAAATTATTGATTCTGTTTGTTAATTTAATAATTTAATAAATCTATCAATAACAAAGCAATTTATTTAAACCATTTTTTAATGGTATATTCCATCTCATAAAGCATGAATTCATCAATGCAGTGGTGAGGAGAAGCGCGTTCAATGGACCGGGAAAAGACTGCTTTCAGGCACAAAGCTCCACATTTTTCAAGACCCCATTATCCAAAACAGACCGAGCAGCACTAATGATTCATGCACCGCAGTCACACAGATACACACAGACCACACACAGACAGACAGACACAGACACAGACAGACACACAAACAGACAGACACACAGACACAGACACAGACAGACATACAGACACACAGAAACACAGACAGACAGACAGACAGACAGACAGACAG
>LRSR01005786.1:0-10372 GCA_001579985.1 Hypsibius dujardini | reverse complement strand
TGTGTGTACGGTGCACACAGCCGTGCACACGTTCCACTCCAGTACGACTGTCCCTGTCTAACGCGAAAATATAGTACTGTAATTTTGGTTCTGCTTTCTGTGTCGCTTTCCGTGTTGCTTTCCGACCAAGAGAAACACAGTGAAGAAATAAATCCAAAAGTGGAACAGTGGCGCCACCACTCGGTCCGAATTCTGACTATTGCTGAAACGCTTTTGGCTTTCTTTCTCCGGACTTGTTTACCGGTATTTTTTTCACTCGCAACAATGTTTTTTTTTCATTTTTTAAGTCTGGCTAAAGGCTTATAGAAAATTTTAAAAATAAGTTTGCGTTCTCGAAAATATTGGTTAGGACAAAACGTTTGACTTTGAAACCTTATTCAATCAATCAATCAATCTACCGGGTCCCTAGCACAAAGTTTTAGTGCTAAAAAGAACTAAACTAAAACCTTTAGTTTTTTAGTCAACTAAGGAGCTAATTTTAATTTTTGCTATTTTTGCTATTTTTGCTTGGAAAGCCTTGCAAAAAACTGCGGTATCGACTGATTTTGGACTGAAAGTTGACCAAGAAAAGGTCAGAGTTAAGAGCCAATTCAAACTACATTCTACAAAGAGACACGCCCAATCTCCGATTTTTAGTCTGTGGTGCGTTCCCATTAGTCTATTTACGGTAGTTCGACTAGTGAAAATTTGAGTGTAGTGTAGCTCCTCCTACATTCAGGTAATAGAACCAATTGGCTACGGCAGTCAACAAGCAGTGTACGCGCGCTGGCTTTCATGATTTTTTTCAGCTTTACAGATTCTTTAATTACAAAACTTTCGCCCAAGTAAATTCTATAAAAATAAATGGCCAATGTTATAAAAATACAAGCAATTTTTTTCGTTGGCTCAATGGTCTCCATTTTTGTTTTGGAACAGCGGATCAGCCAAAATGTGCTTTCTGTCTGGAAACCATTCTCGAGCGCCGTCTGTCGGCAGACTTTAGGTGATGTGGCCGGTGCGCGTGATAGTGTTACGAGACAAGTGATTCGATTTCGGGGGTGGCCTGATTAAAACTTTTGTCCACTTACGAGGTGAGTGTGTCTATTCGATGGCAGTATGGTCGGACTCTCTCCCTATGTACTACACACTTGGCAAAAATCTTGCGCTGACTGAGTCAAACACTTTAACTCGGGCTGTGCAGAACAGCTTTGCTTAAACGAGTGTAATGGCTTAACTCGATTAGCGCAAGGTTTTCGCCACGTGTCTGTTTGGATGACTAACTGCATTTGACATACGCAAAAGACACGCACTAAATTCGCACGAATAATTCATCGCTTGATTGATCGATTTGCGGTCCAGTCAACTGCGCAGAACTTTCCAGACCTCTCCACAGAAATCTCATCTCAAATGCAAATCAATTCATCGAGACTTTTTCTGTGGGGCAACATTTTCCCAGCTCTCGCTTCCCTTTTCAAATAAATTTTCGTTCAACAAAACCGTTCAAACAAATTGTGATTTTATTAATTGTTCGGCCATTTCCCCCCCTCATCTCCCTTTTACCCCCACACAATGGAGCGCAACAGCAATCCGCAACCGAAAGACCTCCTGAATATGGCCATCCAAGCCTCCGTCGAGGTGGGAAAGGCCGAGGACACCGCGGGAATGAACGGTTTGATGGATCCCGAGCGGCGAAAATGGCTGGAATCAGTCATGGCGTCCGTGTTCGGACAGAACATCGACCCGGTCAAGCAGATGAAATCCTGCCTGGCGGTACTGGAATCTCTCGAGGCGGATGAGACGCAGAAGAGCCACTCGCTGGACGTGCTGCTGAGCTTGACGGAGTCGATCGACGTCGCCAACGACCTCTTCAAGATCGGTGGGTTCCCCGTGCTGCAGGCCTGCTTGACGGGCAGCGAAAGTGGTGGAGAATTTAGGCAGAAGGCCGCGGAAATATTCTCTCAGTTGATGCAGAACAATCCCTTCTGTCAGGTAAGCATGTAGGCGATTTAAAATAGTTGTTGAATCGTGTGTCAATCAATCAATCGATGGCTTAATTGGATGCACGCTTGTGCCGAATGCGCCATCCATCAATCAATCAATCGATGGCTTGGTTGCATACACGCTTGTGCCGAATGCGCAATTCATCAATCAAGCAAAGGTCCACGCGTATCATCGCTACTTTTTTTTCCATCCTTGAAACAGGCCAAAGCCGTGGAAGGCGGCTATCTTCCACTCTGGTTAGACCAAATGGAAAAGGAAACACAACCGCAGACCCGCATCAAGCTCCTCTCCGCACTGTCCAGCCTCCTCCGGTCGAGTCCGGAGGCACAGCGCGCCTTCGAGCAGCTCGACGGCCTCTCCGCCCTCCTCCGCTGCATGATCTCCTCGAAGGATGGGAAATTCCAGACCAGCGCAGCGTTCATGCTCAGCCGCGTCTGCAGTGAGAACGCGGCATTCATCGACCACCTCGCCAAAATGGGTTTCGTCCACCACTTTGTGGCTCTTCTGCAGCAGAAAGAGACTGCGTCCTCGCAGCTGCGGGAGCACCTCACCGAAGTCCTCTCCATTGTTCTGCGGCACAGTGCGTTGGCGCGACAAGACGCAGCGGAGCGGCAGCTGAATCTCCCCGCGTTCCTGCAGCAACGGCAGAAGGAGATTGCCGGGCAAGAGGAGTTCCAGGAAGAGTCTGAGTATATCGAGGAGATCCTGAAGGTGCTTCCGTGAAACTGTCTATCCGGGTATTGTGGAGGCCCACGACGACTGTGGGATCACGGCGGTCGGCACTGATTCCGGGAGAGTTATTAGAGCTTTTTCTTTTTTCCGCTTGCTGTTGGCTCGCCTTTTGTGAGTGTTCGACGCCATGTGGTCTGTAATAAACAAAAAGAGCAAGGAAACTGAATTGAATTGAATTGAAGTTTCTCCAACTTTAACTGCTCAAGGAAAGCGCAAGGAAGCTGAATTGAATTGAACTGAAGTTTCTTCAACTTTAACTGCGCAAGGAAATTGAACTGAATTGAATTGAATTTTTAACTTCCACTTCCATTAAATTCCGCAAGGTCCGAATCAAGTCTTCCTGCAGAGTTTAAAAGTTGGAAAACAGATTTTTTTCACTGGTTCTAACTATAAGTATTTCATTTGACGTTTTTTACATGTTTCTCAATTTTTAATTTGGAATGGAGAGACAATTCTACACGAAGACTTCTTTTCGGATATGACCGGAATTCTCACGCCTGACCGGAAACTCCCACAAAGTGGCCTTCCACAAAATGGCTTGCGGCTGTGCCTTTCACCTCCGAGAAAATTATGCCGATGCAAAATGATTCTTATTAACACCAACCGCACATTGCGTAGCAGTCTTCCCTCGAAATTTAATCCCCATGGCCCGAACCGAAGCCCGAACCGAAGCCCGAAACGAAACCTGAAACCCGAAACCCGAAACGAAGCCCGAACCGAAACCCGAAACGAAACCCGAAAAGGGTCAGTCTGAGACTCAGGAAGGGTCAGTCTGAGACTCAGGAAGGGTCAGTCTAGGACACAGGAAGGGTCAGTCTAAGACATCGGAAGGGTCAGTCTGAGACTCAGGAAGGGTCAGTCCAAGACACATTAAGGGTCAGTCAAACTTTCCCGAACCGAAAACCCGAAAGCTTTTTTCGGGTTTCGGGATTTTTCGGGCCTCGAGAGATTTCGGCGCAGGACTGTTGCGTACCTTTCCACTGACTCAGCTGGACGAAAACACGATCGCAAACTGCGCAGTGGTTGGTGACTTTGACGACTTCCTCCTTCAACTGCTGCGTCAAGGGCTGTGTCGGGTACGGCTCACCATTGACAGCACTTCGCATCACAGCAACTGCTAGCGATTCCACTGACTCCCAGTTGGAGAGTTCCGACGCGTCCAGTGCGAACAGCGGAGGTAACTGCCTGTCCTTGCCGCCTGCAGCCGAGCCGAGTTTCGGATTTGTCGACGATGTATTAAAGCAAAATAAAAGACTGACTCACGTTTGAGAAACCGATTTTCAATCCACTGGTTCTGCTTCCGCGCATAATGCTTGGTCCGTCGCTTAATCTCATCGATACCGGTTTGCAGGAGGAGCTGTGCGTGCTCGGAGTGTCGCTCTTCCGCGGGCAGCACGAGATAGTCGTGTAGCTCTTTAAAGCCGATCGACTGGAAAATGCCTTGTGTATACGGCAGGCTCCTGGTCAGAAACGGCGAGAAAAGTTAATAGACCTGATCCAAAGCAATACACAGACAGACAGACAGACAGACAGACAGACAGACAGACAGACAGACAGACAGACAGACAGACAGGCAGACATGCAGGCAGACAGACAGATAGACAGACAGACAGCCAGGCAGATAGACAGACAGACAGACAGACGAGCGGGCAGACAGACAGACAGACAGACAAACAGACAGATAGACAGACCTTCCTGCCAACTGCTCGTGGAAGTGAAGAAGTTCCCTGACCAGACCAGCCTCAATCATTTGGTCAACGCGAGCGTCCAGTCTTTTTTCAAGGACTGCAAAGGAACAAGGTAGCTGTCACAAGAACCCAGGCATGGCAAGGCCAATCCGCGGTGTCGGCAATCCTCTCTGCGTTCTTTATAAACGTGCCTGTTTCATCACACTGCAGCCAAAACAGGAGAGCGTCCGCGTACCGCAGCGGTCCGCCCAGCGAGCTTCCGCCACTCGCGGCACGTTGGGCGGCCAACAGATCCGAATGGGTCTGCCTGTGTTGTGCGTAGACTTGCAAACTCCTGTAGAACAATCGAAGGTTCAGCGAGCCGTTCTGAAAAATGGAAATAGGCCAGGCAGAAAGATCAATGGGAAACCTCATAATCTTCCTCTTATCACCGGGATGTAATTCATCCGCGGCGGCTGGATCCACAATTTTCAGCAACTTATGCAGCTTGGCACTAGGCGTGTCCGCAAAGTTCACCTCCGGATTGAGGAGTGCTGTTCGACTGTACCCTGCAATCATATCTTCCTCGTTGTCTTCAGATGGTGGGAGAACATCTTCGTCGGCAGCACCGGCGACCACGTTTTCCAGCTGATCATCCAAAACCAGTGCATCCGAGTCTCTCTGAAAGACACACGTCTAGACAAACTAGAACCAGACAACCACCAATCAATCAATCAATCAACGCATGGTCATACCGTGTTTGATTGTTCCATCAATCAATCAATCAATCAATCAATCAATCAATCAATCAATCAAGTAGTCAATCAATCAATCAGTCAATTAATCAATCAATCAATCAATCGATGCACTATCATATCGTGTCTGATTGTTCAATCAATCAATCGACGCATGGTAATACCGTGTTTGATTGTTCCATGAGGACATTCCACAAGACGGACTCGATGTAATAGTGTGTGCCTCCCACCAGTACCGGCAATTTTTGCCTGGACCTTAGTGAGTCTAAAAACAAAATAAAAAATAATCATACAGAAATCTCACCGTGGATGGAAGACAAATAATACCAACCAATGATTGGCAAGCATCGATTGCGGAAATCCACCACAGAAAATCGCTTCAACGGATCGACAACGCCCAGCAGATGATGCGGAACTCCACTCTGCTCATCGGCTGTCACTTTGTTTGTGACGATATCTAAACCCTGATAAACCTGCAAGAAGACATAAATAATACATGGTCTTGAAGAAGCCGATCAGTCAATCAATCAAAATAAACAGTAGTTAATAAAAACCATCAATCAGTCAATCAATCGCAAGAAACAGTAGTTAATCAAAACCGCCAATCAGTCAATCAATCGCAATAAACAGTAGTTAATCAAAACCGCCAATCAAGGCAACCCTATCAATCAATCAATCGATCAAGTTATTAGTTGTCGAATGAATGAACGATCAATCAATTCATCAATCAACCAACCACTTCAAGCTCAACATTCGAAATCAGGAAACAGGCAATCAAATCAATGACCAACCTGCATTGAGTCGGCGTTGATGACTTCGCCGTTGAAGTGGCGTGCCAAAGCGATGGCCAATTTTGATTTACCCGTTCCAGTGGCGCCGAGAACGACGACAACCGGGAGAGTCTGCATTTTACGGAGGAATGTTGTGGCCACACTCTTGCCGAGGAGGAGGGCATTCATTCGGCCGTATTCGGAAAGCCGAAACGGGAAATAAACATTGATCAGGAAACAAAAAAAAAGAAACGAAGAAAAATAAATGAGAAATGAATCAGAGCAGAGCCACAGAGAAAGAGTCAAAGTAAAATAATGAGTGAAATTAAATATGCAAAGAAACTGTACTCAATGTATCAATCAACCAACACTCCATATCTCTGTCTGCCTCATTGCTAGCGTACGAGGAGGTGTCTGTCTGTGTCTGTGTCTGTGTCTGTGTCTGTGTCTGTGTCTGTGTCTGTGTCTGTGTCTGTGTCTGTGTCTCTGCCTGTGCCTGTGCCTGTGTCTGTGTCTGTGTCTGTATATAACCGATGACTCTCAGCCCAATTAAATATGGACACAGTTATGACGTTAATTAGTTATCACATGGAGGAATGGTCGAATCAACATCAAAATCATGATATGCTTACAACCGCGCATGTAGCATCAACCTCGGAAAATTCTGTTGAACAACTCTGATAACACACTGTACCCACGAACAGGGAAGATAAGCGAACACACTTTAGCGTTCCCTTCCGTTCCCAATGTGTATTGTCTTGTGCGCTCTAATAATTCTCCCCAATAATAAACATATTATGACACCTTTTGGCCTGAGTCGTAATTCCTTCCCCATGACACAGCAATATACATCATGCGTACTCAACGAACTGTGCCAGGTATATTTATAATTATTTGAAGCTGCAAAGCTTTCGAGTTATTTTATTTCATAATTTTTGTCCGACAACTCAGAATTCGTGGAAACTCGTGAGGTTTCGTTGTCATTATCTCATCCGGCGAATTTAACGACATGCTAGGAAGCTCAGCCGTCCGTTACCGCAGTCGCTGTGACTCGGTGGACTTTCAGTCCACTTCGACAGAAGAAGCCTCGAAACAAAAGTCTCCCCGACGCGATGTTGCCTCGAATTATGAAGTGGACGACGGAAGAAGGCCTTCATTCCTTCCCTTCCTCTCGGGGATCTCGCAGACGGTACAGGAGCTCAGACCGCGACTTGCTCTGTTGCTGCGTGGACGAAACCCGGCGCCGGCGCATTATTCCGGTTCGCAGACCCCGGAAATGGACGACTTCACTCATAATGGGCAATTGTTTTATAAATCGGAATCATAATTTCATTTTTTAGCTTGTTTTTTAATAATTTTTATGAATCTGTACAGTTATACAGAGGTTAAACCACTTGCTGGTGCTAATTTTTTAATTAGTTCCCGCGTGCACAGTTTCCCCTCGAATTTTTCAAAACATGCTCGATTTGAAGCCCCTGCCTCTCTATCATAAGTTGAACACATTTCGGCCAGGATCGCAAAGCGTTATTAATTTTACTTTGGTCTAAATTCGACCACACCTTTGGCATAACCCGTTTCAAACCTGCCACTGTAGTGGCAGCGTGGTCAAACAATTTCCACTTAAACAGACCATTCACACAAAAATCCATGGGGGCCAGGTCAGGGCTATTACCCATCCAGTGCTCTTTCGGAATGGACTTGATTCCGGAATTTCGAAGCCATTCTTGGGTGATTCCGGAAGAGTGCGCTGGAGCACTGTCATGGTGGAAGACGACCTTGTTGCTAAGCTCTCCCGGAAATAGTCTCCGAATGTCGTTCTTGAAAAGCGGCTTCAAAACATGTTGGATGTAGTACTCACTGTTGCACCATTAAGTGGTTTAACCTCTGTATATACAGTTTCTCTCTGTGATTTCGAGTTGCGTCCAATTTGGCCGATGCTTCCAATGTGCGTGTATAGAATCGGGGATGAGAAACAGAGAGAATGTCGGGGAAAAGTACTGTAGCGGCGTGATTCTAAGGCGTAGCTGTAGTCACGCCCCGGGCTATTTGTCCACCACTCCGTCTGAATTGCCCTAAGCTCACTCATGGGCTTCTCTTTGATAGCAGATGCTCGATTGTTTGATTTGCTGTACTACATCCTATTATACTATAGCACTTCTGGAAATCAAACAAACAAGCAGCTGCCATCGAAGAGAAATCCATTAATGAGCCGATTTACGGACCAACTGGAGAGTGGGCCGAAATACACACTTTGCCTCATATTGTAGCCATGCCCCCGGGCTGTTTGCCCACCACTTCCCAGGTGGCTAACGTAAGAGCCTGCTTTTCTCGGTCGATTGATCTCTCGATTGCAGATTTGTGAAGATGACTAAGCAGGTGGGCCGTTGGTAAGTTGCTTGATTGAAGACTGAGGCGCATTTCAGGGGTAGGTGCTTTTAAACGCACACCTAGGGCCATATATACGGAAACCGCAGTTTGCGTTGCGCCTTAGAATCGCGTCGCTACAGTAAAGTCAGTCCGTCCCGGGTAAGACAATGTTTCTGTGGCATAACAGGGCACTGGGAAAAGGAGAACGAAAATAATAAACGCATCGAATTAAATATTGCAGCATCAAAAGATATTTTTGTGAGAGAACACAAGTTCACAAAAAAAGGAAAGATCACATGTCATACGTGACTCTACTGGACATTACAGACACATACACACATCACTCGGAGGATCGGGAACGAAATCGATCGTAGGTTTTTGTAGACAGCTTGACAAAAAAGCACAAGAGCAGACGCAAAGAAGAAAAAACATAAATTAAACGCGGCGGGGTGTACAAGATCACAAGCTGTGGGGGGATGTGGTGTCGTCAATAATGTGGAATGTCTCTCCGCAGCGGACAAAGAACCAACGGAGAAGATTTTTCACTTCACCGCTCAGGTGCACCACCGTCAGCACCTGGCAGACATTCTGGTACAGTGCGCTGGCATGTCGACGGAACTAAAAAAATAACCAAATGAACGAAGCAGACAGTCAAACAGACAGACAGACAGACAGACAGACAGACAAACAGACAGACAGACAGACAGACAGACAGACAGACAGGCAGGCAGGCAGGCAGATATGCAGACATAGATACAGCTAAACAGACAGACAGACAGACAGACAACCAGACAGAAGGAGATGTAAGCGGAAAACGTACCTTGTCATTATCTAGGCGGCCGATTTTGACCAAAATCAATATTATCACACCTCTCCAGGCATCTCGATACACCTCCGACGGAAGTGTACAGAAGTAGCCGATAGCATCACGGCATAGGCTAACGCAGACAAAATAAAGTTAATATCCGCTGTCAGAGTAAACAGAAGGAACAAGTCTCTTTTATCCGCTCTTACCTGAGCAACATGTCTTCCGCGGATTTACGAGCGTCTTCCCTGTGAGGATCACAGTAGAGCCTAAAGAGCATCCTGATGGCGCAAGTGAGGCTGTGCGTTTCCTGAATCAACAGGCCGGAGAATCCCTTCTTCGAGCGGAAGGCTGTAAAAGAAATCGATACAATTGTATTAGAAAAAAGAGCGGGACAGGCCAAAAAAAAACACTAATGGCAAACAAGCATCCTTCGAACAAAAGGAATATGCAGACAATCAGATATAATCGACGAGATAGACAAACAGATAGACAATCCGATAGTCACGCAGAAAGATTGAGACAGACAAACAGACATACAAACAGACAGGTAGGCAGGCAGACAGAGAGACAGACAGACAGACAGACAGACAGACAGACAGACAGACAGACAAACAGATAGATATACAGACAGAGGAACAGGCAGACAGACAGGCAGACAGATGAACAGATTGGAAGTAAGGCAAGCTTGCAGA
This sequence comes from Hypsibius dujardini, assembly GCA_001579985.1. Classification (NCBI taxonomy): domain Eukaryota; kingdom Metazoa; phylum Tardigrada; class Eutardigrada; order Parachela; family Hypsibiidae; genus Hypsibius; species Hypsibius dujardini. The sequence goes on along the minus strand of LRSR01005786.1, from coordinate 601 downwards.
AAAGACAGTTAACGCAAAAGGTAGGTAAAAAGATGCTTACATGATTCAGACAGCTTCAGCTTTAAATCGTCGTTCAGGTCGAAGGACTTGCAGAAGTTGTGGATTTCCAGAAGAGATCGAACGAGATCAAGGAGCTGCTCACTCGACATGTAGGGGTACATGCCGGTACGGGACGTTTCCGACGGCTCGTCCAAGGTGGGTCTTACGCCCGTCTATCAACCAAGAAAGCGTTATGGCTGTGAAACTTCAAGGGCCCAACAAAAGTCACCAGCTTACGTGGGCTATGGTTAGGAATTCCGTGTCTTCCTTTTTGGAGAAGGCAGGGAAGAAGACTATGTTGTCCACCGCTTGGATCAACTCCAGTTGGACGGTGCACTTCGCGACGGCCCGTGAGAGCATGGGGTTCTCCGACACTGATGTTCCTGTTGAAGTGAAAGACAGATGAATTGATCAAGTTGAATTCCAGACAGACAGACAGGCAGACAGGCAGACAGACAGACAGACAGACAGACAGACAGGCAGGCAGACAGGCAGACAGGCAGACAGACAGACAGGCAGACAGGCAGGCGGGGAGACAGACAGACAGACAGACAGACAGACA
>LRSR01005784.1:0-13134 GCA_001579985.1 Hypsibius dujardini | reverse complement strand
TGTAGCTGTTCCGATTAACGTTTTTCGTCGAGAAATCGGGCCACGACTGTAGCCGGACAGTTTTGACTGAATCTATCATTTTAATATACATGAAAATTGCAATTCATGCACAGATCGTCTCACCTGAGGTTGGCCTATGCCGGATGCAGCTGCGAATCCGAGGATGAGCAGGAGGTAGATGATGATTGGGCCTGGAATCAGGTGTTGCCTTAAGCAGATCCGGGACATCTTTTGTACTCCCCCCTCCGAGTGGATAGAATGAAAAACGAACGCGAAAGACGTCACACGCCTTGGCGCAGTCGGGTCTTACTCAATATCCAGATCAAATAAATTAACGAAGCAAGGGCGTGAGAGGAAGAATCGCCAGACGGAAATTCGAAAGATAAAAAAAGAATGAAATTCGTCTCAGCGGAGATAAGAAGCGCGATTCCCGTTCCGCATCAGGGAAATGGAACGAAAAACGGTGCGCGATGATGACGGGGATGATGAAGGGGATGAGGATGATGACGGGGATGATGACGGGGATGAGGATGAGGATGGGGATGAGGATGGGGATGAGGATGAGGATGTCACCGCCGTGTGTGCACGGTATCGAGAGCGAGACGACCGCCGCGGATGATGACGAGGAATGTGGAATTATGAAGAGGAAGCATCATTATCATTATATTATTACACTGTCCAGACGTATCGCACACACGGTAATCGGGCTGCGTCTGTGCCTGTCTGTGTCAGGCAATGCCGCGCCTAATCGTCTGTCTTCAGACACCGCCGGCTTTATCTACCCAAAAACTTCCCCAATACCCCAGTCTATTTGACCCGAGTGCAAACGGGAGGTCAGTCCGATAAAAAATCCGTATCACAAAGCGGTTCAGGCAGCGACGCGAAGCGGTTCAGGCAGCGGCGCGAAGCGGTTCAGGCAGCGACGCGAAGCGGTTCAGGCAGCGACGCGAAGCGGTTCAGGCAGCGACGCGAAGCGGTTCAGGCAGCGGCGCGAAGCGGTTCAGGCAGCGACTCGAAGCGGTTCAGGCAGCGCCGAAATACCTGAGCGAAAAATAGTACGATACGAAGTTGTGGATCTTGGACGGAAAACTGTCCGATTACGCTGTAGGAAATGGAAATGGTTGATTAGTAATGAAAGGGACAGTTCGTCTTCTCGGGGGCACGAGTCTGTGAAAGTGGTTAATATGGGCGCGATCGTCCCTCTCACTTCTCACACTGGCGCCAGACTGTCTAGCACACACTTACTCTCTGCCTGTCCCGGCCGGTCGGTCTCTGGTGCTGTTACATTTCGGTGCAGTTCAGACCGGGAACGAATCGGGCACGCCAGACGGCACTTTGTGGGCGGTGACCGGTCAAAACGATGCATGCTGTTGTCGAATCATTTATGCTACGAGGGATCACGCCTATTCCGAGCCACTGGCAATGCTCAACTGAGCAGAAAAATGTTCTGAAATCAGTGGGCGGAGCTGGCAGGCGTTATCTCAAGGAACACGAAACTTGAAGGTGTAATTGCAGAAAGGACCTGTAACTCCGCCCCCTTATATTAAAACATATTTCTGCTCACGCCAATCGATTAGAAATTAATTTTTGTATCGGACAGTGTCAAGAAAACGTTCGGTTATTTTAGCCAATGGGAAGGAACATGAAAGGAAAATGGGTGGCCGGACTATAATGCAGCGCCATCTGTAGGACAGCCTACGAGGGGTCTGAGTGGGCGGTCCTGCCCCCAAGGGGTCTCAGCTGTTTGTACAAAGCAAAAAAAAATCTGATGAAACTTTGCAAAGCGTGTCCAATTCCCATTTCTGAAGATCTACTTAAATTTTCACATTCTTCCCTTCATTAGAAACATTTACAAGAAAATAATTGACGTGCTCGAAAACCATTGACAACGGAATAGGCACTCATTCGACGTGGAATTTCGCGTGGATCACCAGCGACGACTGCAAAATGGACCAGTACGAGGCAGAGTCTCTATTTCGGCTCACCCTCCAGTTGGTCGATAAATCGGCTCACTCGTGCATTTCTCTTTGATGGAGGCTGCTTGATTGTTTGATTTCCAGAAGTGCTATAGTGTCCTCGGATATAGTACAGCAAATCAAACAATCAAGCACCCAACATGACTGAGCCGATTTATCGACCAAGTGGAGGGTGAGCCGAAATACGCACTTTGCCTCGGACGACTTTTCTCCTCACAACACAAACCCTGCCCCGCGTTTCCCTCACCATATGTTGATGGAGTTTTTGCTTTTCAGAACTGATGGCACTGGCGATCCTTCTGGCGGACGGGGCGGACACCCGGCGATGAATCAGAAGAACAGCACGAAGGCCGAACGACGAGCCATCCAGGTTGGTTGTTGACGTTGCATTTGCAGTCTTCAATTGATCGATTGATTGATTGATTTTACGATCTGAATTTAACTTACATTTGCAGTCTCCAATTGATTGATTGATTGATTTTATGATCTGAATGGAACCTGCATTTGCAGTCTCCAACTGATTGATTGATTGATTGATTGATTGATTTTATGATCTGAATTTAACCTGCATTTGCAGTCTCCAACTGATTGATTGATTGATTGATTGATTGATCTGAATTTAACCTGCATTTGAAGTCTCCAATTGATTGATTGATTGATTTTACGATCTGAATGCAACCTGCGAAGTGATGAAAATTTGTTGATGGAATTGTAGGTGCAATGCCTTTTCTGCCCTCCTGGATAAATCTCTTTTCCATTTGCGACTGATTCTTTTAGTTTCGCAGAGTATTTAAGGCGTATATACATTTGTTGTTGGTTTTTAAGTCAAGGTCTCCAATTATCAGTGAACATCTTCAGCTGATCGATTGATTCGATTGATTGACTCTTTGATTGGTAAGCTTAGATTGGATTTACTTCATCTGATTTCCCCTTTTTTTGTCCCTCTTTTCTGCTCAGGAAGCCCAAAGAGCGAGGAAGGCCAATATTAAAAGCAGTGGCGAGTCGGCTTCTCCGGCCATTCCGATCACACGAAAGTCTTCCGTGGCTGGCACCAACAACCCAGGCTCTTGTAGCCCGTCTACGGTGGCGCCGTCTGCGGTGGCGTCGTCTGCGGTGGCGCCGTCTGTGGTGGCGCCGTCAAGTCCATCAGTCGATTCTGCCACTGCTCGTATGTCGTATTGCGCTGAAAGTGATCTCATGTTCCAAGCGTAATCTAACACACTTTTCAGGTTCATCCTCGAATTCAGACCAGTCGAAAATGGCGACCAAGCATCAGCAGGGACCGCCCGTGGCCGCTGCTAGAGGCGTTACTGACGTAGCACGGGCAGCAACGCGGCAGAGGAGTTTCAATTCAGACGGCAGCACGACCGTGATAGAAGTCGGCGGAGCTTTGGGGAATTTGGGAATCTTTTCGCATCTTCCTGTCCCGGAGAGGGGTTTGAATCTGGCCAAGACTTTGAGGTTCGTAACTCGTAACCTAACTGAGATAACTACTGGGCAAGGGCGTAATAAAGAAACATGCAGACAGGCAAACAGCCAAGCAGACAGACAGACAGACAGACAGCCAGCCAGCCAGTCAGCCAGCCAGACAGCCAGCCAGTCAGCCAGCCAGACAGACAGCCAGTCAGCCAGCCAGCCAGCCAGTCAGTCAGCCAGCCAGACAGTCAGACAGACAGACAGACAGACAGACAGACAGGCAGACAGGCAGGCAGACAGGCAGGCAGGCAAGCAGCCAGGCAAGCAGCCAGACAGACTGCTGCTTATGCTTCCAATTGCCTCGCGTTTTGTATTTCAGCTTCTCATCGAGTGCCATACATCCAGCTATCCTCAAGCTTGGCGTTCAGTACTCGAGTGGAATCATTAGTGGGTCCAACTCGAGGTGTATTGCCTTGATACATACCATGAAGCAGGTAACACGAGCTCAAGGCGTTCTAGTTAAATTTGGATTGAATCCGGCTAGATGAAAAGGCCGCTGAACTGGATCGGATCTGAATGTGATCGTGAGCTTACTGCCTTTTTTTGTGCTAACCAGGTTGTCGTAGACTACGAAACTCCAAGGGACAAAGTGCTTTGCCGGGATCTGGAGTCGAGAATAAAGCCTTATATCAAGTTAGTCTACAGTTTGAATCCCACCCAACTTGTCTGGAAAGAGATCTTTACGTTTGCTACCTTTTTTCGATGTTTTTCTTTAGTTTTCTGGCCCAGTGCCGTCCACTGTCCGTCAGTATGGGCAACGCTATCCGCCACATCAAGTGGCTCATCAGCCATACACCCGTCGACATGCCCGATACGTTGGTGCGATTTTCGTGACTGTGACCAAGAGTCCTGTCTAGACTAGAGTCCTGACCAACTCTTTCCATTTTGGAGTAGGCAAAATCGAAACTCATCGAACAATTGGACCACTACGTTGAAGAGAAAATTGTGTTGGCCGGTAAAGCCATCTCGGAAACTTATGCTGCGGAGAAAATCAACGACGGAGATGTCATTCTGACTTACTCTTGGTATGGCAATCTCCCACCACTGTTCGTTCTGCGAATGGGCCATCAAAACTCATCAGACGTTGTTCTCTGTTCGACAGCTCTTCCCTGGTGTCGAAAGTCCTTATTGATGCTCACCGTCGAGGCAGGCAGTTTTCCGTTGTCGTCGTTGACGGTCGCCCTCGCATGGAAGGTATGGGATCGAGCTCCTCCTCCCTTTTCCCTCCTGGCTTCTCTTTGATCAGTCGTTTCACCAGCAAAAGTTATGATGAACATCTACTTTCCCTTCTCTTAGGTCGGGAATTGCTCAAGCGGCTAGTGAGGAACGGGGTGAAATGCTCCTACGTGCACATCAGTGCGATATCATACGTTATGCCGGAGGTTAGTGCCAATGTGACATGGCGCTTTCCCGTTCTGACGAAATCACGACGACCTTGTCTGCGCCTTAGATTTCCAAGATTTTGGTCGGTGCGGAATGTCTGTTGGCCAACGGTTACGTGATGTCGCGGGTCGGGACCTCTCAGATTGCTCTGGTCGCAAAGGCCTTCAACGTGCCCGTGTTGGTGTGCTGTGAGACGTACAAATTCTGCGAACGTGTGCAGACCGATTCCATCGTGCACAACGAACTTGGTAAGCGAGAAGCTGCCTCGCTCGTTTCCCTCCATGTGCACGCTGACGACTTTGTTGCTGCTGTTGACAGGTAACCCCGAGGATCTTCGAGTACCGGGTCTCTGGAGTTCCGGCCAGGAAGAGGAGCCGACCATGATGTCCTGGTTGAATCTGGCCTTCGATGTCACGCCTCCAGACATGATCACCATGGTAGGTACTCATCCTTAATCTGGCTCATTCGGATGTCGACGGCAAGGTCCAATCTCCTTGCAGGTAATCACCGAGGTCGGGATGGTGCCTTGCACGTCTGTGCCGGTCGTGCTGCGCGTCAAACATGCCCTGATAAAGTAGATCAGACTCCTCTCCTCGACTCGACTTCTCGACTCCTCGACTCCTCGGCTCCTCGACTCGACGGCTCCTCGGCTCCTCGGCTCCTCGGCTCCTCAACTTCTCGGCTCCTCGGCTCCTCGACTCCTCGACTCGATGATGAATTCCTCTTCCGAACTAGCCAGTTTGAAAGTGCATGACACTTGTTCTCCCTCTTCCCCAAACTGTTTTCCCCTCGATGCACTGTAAATGGGACCGTACAAGAGTTGGGAGACAGCAAACCAACAAAAAAGGGGAGGGCATATTATCTCAGACTCTCTGCCAAGACGCGCAACAAAGCGGCGCGACTAGAGGACGAATTAAAAAAAAACAAAATCGGCATCGGACGTTGCTTTTGTGTTCACAAAGAAATACCCAGAAAAAAAACAGTGCAAAATCAGTCGTCTCAGTAGCTCGCCTCGTGTCCAGTCACAATGTAAAGGTTGCCTGGAACATTAACATTATCAGCCGGTTTGCTCTCCAACACGGTGAGCTTCTCCGTGCCCAGCACGCGATACACCCGTGTGGCGTCCGCAATGTCCTGCGTCACCTCGTCGGTGGCGAAGCTGCGGCCCTGCATGCCGTGCCGGTTGAAGGCCAGCAGACTGTCCGGCAGACACACCACCGCCGAGATGATAAAGTCAAAGTGGAAGCCCGTCACCGCGATGGTGGCGCCGGCGGTGGCGGAGCCTTCCGGGTCGAGAACCCGCGCCACATTGTCGCTCACCACAACCACGGTCCAGTTGTCGACCTGGGTGACGCTGACCACGTCCAGATAGGCGTTGGGGATGGATGTGGCCCGGGGGTTGGACACCGTCACCAGGGAAGTGGTGAAGTCGACGAGCTCGAACTGGACGGACTCGTTGTCGCCCACCAGGGGACGCACACCGGTGACGACACGCGGTAGGTCCGTGTCTTTGATCAGCATGGCGAAGGTGTTGAAAGGGGACGGCAGTCGCCAGTCGATCTGTCGCAGCATCATGTACTTGTTCATCGGCTCGTACCACTGCAAATAACATTAGCCATCGGACTAATCGTTGGATGCTCAATCTGCGTCGTACCACTACAACTCACCTGCATCAGTATGATGTTAGTCGGCATGGCCGCGGCCAAGAAGCGCGCCCCATTGATGGTGTTCTTCGCCACACAGCAGCGGAGACAGCCTTTCGTCTCGGCCACCTTGGAGGAGGCGATGAACTTCTTCGGCATCAGCTTCTCCGGGATGCGATTGGACATGGACATTGAGAAGCGGTTGGTGTGCCGGGCATGCAGTGCGACCAGGTCGTGCCGGTAGAGGTGCGGCGTCTTGCCGGAAATCGTCATCAAGACGTCATGACTGACATGGAGCCAGGTGGTGCGGCGGTTGTGGAGTAAATCCATCGCCAATTCGTGCAGCTCATTCAGGTTGAGCGTGTAAAGGCCCTCTTCGGAGGCGACCAGAATGTGCTGATCCCGCGTGACGGGATGGATCCAGGAGGCAGTGGCGTTGATGTGGAGCGGGCATTCGTTGAAGATTTTAGAGAAGCACGCGCCCATGTGGACCAGCGGAGTGCGGGGAAGACCGTTGGCGACTAATGTGCCGCCGCCGTTGCTGTTATTATCCTGTTGCGACTGTTTCTTCCGGAGGTGCTTAGTTCGGGGTGGCGGTTCCGGGTGCGGTGAATGGGAAGAAGCCTCGCCTTCCATCCATTCCGTGCGGTTGCTTTCGACGCTGCGGGAGTCGTCGGAGGAGAGCGGCTCGGAGTAGCGCTGCCGACCGATTCGCAGTGTGGCAGTGAATTCGTCGTCGTCCAGTTCGAGTTGGTCCTCGACGAGAGGTTGTTGCTGGGTCATCGATGGGAGGACAGGTGTTGACTTGGGTCGGTTGTTCGGGCGCTCGGCCGGACGGCGAAGGGTTCGATCAAGGGTTTCCGTACTGCTGGAATGCAGGCCGGAATCACTGCTTCCGTCGAGGGTTGGCAGATGGACGGACTCAGGACTGCTCGGCCCTGGAAGGTGATTACGAAACCTGCAACAACACAATCGATTGTTCGGGAGAAATCAACCAACAGACAGATAGATAGACAGACAGACAGACAGACAAACAGACAGACAAACAGACAGACAGACATCCAGATATCAAACAGACAGACAGACAAACAAGCAAACAGATAGACAGATAGACAGACAGACAGACAGACAGACAGACAGACAGACAGGCAGCTAGTAAGGCAGACAGACAGATAGACCGGTGGGCTGTCAAACAGGCAGTCAGTCAGTCAGCTAAAGAAACCCACAGACATAAAAGGTAAGAAAAGACAACATCAGGTAAAAGTTCAGACAATCAGTAAGTTTCCAAGCAAACAATAGCAAACAAACAAAGGCAAACAAGTGAAAAGCGCTTACGCGTAACTACATGCAAAAGCAGCTCTCGAGTTAGATTAACCGGGTAAGAAGGCCGACAGTCTCACACTTGCGATCAGACACACAAAGAAAACACGGTTAAAACACAAATTGAAGAGGTGCCGGCCTCGGCAACACGCCCGGGCAAGACCTCACAAACAGACACAGACATTCATTCTCAACAAATCATCCCGACATTTCCATCAAAACAGATGCACAGACAACTCCCAATTCACAATAAGGAATAACACACCGAGCAAGAACAGAAGGCAAATTTGGTGAGTTCTTCGGCTGATTCGCTTCATCCGGTGGTTTCTTCGACGGAATCCGCTTGAGCTGCGGCGGGTGTGCGAATCCACCCTCGTCGCCGTCCTGATCGTTCAAACTCTCCCGATCACTGCCGGCGGCACCCTTCCGCGGGTTCCTCGACTGGTCAATCAAATCCCGGCCCAACGCTGGGCCCAAATTGGCCTGGCGGACAAAGGCATGACCCTCTAGTTGGATCGCAGTCGGACGCTTTTTGGGGTTCTTCGTCAGAGCCATCTTGACAAAGTTTTGATAATCATCGGACCACTTCTTTTTATCCTTGAGCACCGGGGACTTGTAGCTACTCTTCGAGAGGAGGTACAGCGCACGCATGGGATGGAGATCGAACAGCGGCGGCTGCAACTCGGCCAGCTCGATGGCGGTGATGCCGAGGGACCAGATGTCGCACTGCTGGTTGTAGCCGCCTTTCCGCTCAACCGCCGCAATCTCCGGACTCATCCTGTCGAACAAGAAAAATACACTTGACATACCCAGAATGAAAACAATAGATCAGTTTCCAAGTCGGAAATTGACATGCCTGCCTGCCTGCCTGTCTGTCTGTCTGTCTGTCTGTCTGTCTGTCTGTTTTTCTGCCTGCCTGCCTGCCTGTCTGTCTGTCTGTCTGTCTGTCTGTTTGTCTGTCTGCCTGGTTGTCTGCCTGCCTGGCTGTTTGCCTGCCTGCCTGCTAGACAGAAAGTCGGCATGCCTACCAGTAAGGCGATCCGATGAAGCTCTTGCGCTTGCTGAGGGTCGTCGTGATCTGCGCGGACACACCAAAGTCCGCCAACTTGACATCACCATCTTCGGTGAGGAGAATGTTTGCACCCTTAATGTCGCGGTGCATCTTGCCCATGTGGTGCAAGTAGGCCAGACCCTTCAGCATCTCCCGCAGCACGTAGGCCACATGCCGCTCCGGCAGCGGCCCGATGGCGTGATAAATATCCTGCAGCGATCCGCCGGAGCAGTACTCCATGCAGATCCACAGTCGGCTCTGGCGCATGTACGCGCCGTAGTAGGCGACCACGTTGGCGTGGTTCAGTTCCTTCATCACCACAATCTCCTGCAGGATCACGCTCAGGTCGTCGCCCGGCTCGAATTTGATGATTTTAATGGCGGCCAGGGTGGACGTCCCGATGCGACGGGACTTATACACGTCGCCGTAGGTGCCGCCGCCGATCCGCTGCTGGACTTCATATTCCAGCTGCAATGCCGAAATCATTCATGTTAAACAGTGGAAAGAAATCTAACCCAAAACTAATAATTTAGGGATGCAAAGATCTGAATGAGGAAATGTACAAATTTTGTTTTCGCTCAGCAGAAGCAGATGAAACGTGCAAATGAGGAAGCCTCACCGAAAGCTTGATCGATTGATTGATCGTTCACTGATTGATTGAACTTGAGGAGCACCTCGATGTCAATCACGAGAATCGATGTCAGTTTACCAGTAGGAAAGAGTAAATCTTTTCAGTCACATCAATGCCGAGACAGCCAATTTCAATCAATCAATCAATCAATCAAGCGTAAGCTAGAACAATCAATGCCGAGGCAGCCAATTTCAATCAATCAATCAAGCGTGAGCTAGAACAATCAATGCCGAGACAGCCAAATTCAATCAATCAATCAATCAATCAACTGTAAGCTAGAACAATCAATGCTGAGACAGCCAACTTCAATCAATCAATCAAGCGTAAGCTAGAACAATCAATGCTGAGACAGCCAATTTCAATCAATCAATCAATCAAGCGTAAGCTAGAACAAGCAATGCCGAAGCAGCCAATTTCAATCAATCAATCAATCTGAAGAGGGACACTTCAACAAGTGCCAAATTGCACTTCAAGTCAGCGAAGAAGCCTTTGGTCGCCAGAAATTAGCAGCGCCATAAATACAGTCAACGAACAAGCGGGTGTTAGACAAAATTACCTGAGGATTGGCACGCGAGATGTCATTTAAAATCGAATGACTCATTCCGATGCTCGATCAATTACTGATCGATCAATCGATTGATTGATCGATCGATTACTTGATTAACGACACGCCACACACTCCTGCTCCGGGCTGAAATGCCTCCGCCTCATTAAACGCGCCCTGAAAATAAAAACCGAAAAACGTCAACGAATTTCACCATCGCTGAGCCGATGGACAACCACCTTCATCGGCCGGAGGCGGGAGTAAATCACGTGTGAAGTTTCCACCTTCCTCGCGAAAGACGTCTTCAACAAATTCCCCCCACAAAAAGAAAGGTATCAATCTGCAGCAGAAAGGGACGCATCAGGCTGCGCCTCAAAAACCACGAGAAAAGTCGAGAGGATTGACGACAAAAAGGTTGCTTACGCGATGAAATTCAGCCGGGGATGCGCGGTGATCGAAACGGAAGAAAAAAATTCCCTCGCTTCAAGAGTAAAAAAATTCCGCTTTAACAGTAAAAAAATTCCCAAAGGGGAATTCGATGACGGCTTTGACGCCGAAATTATTTACAGCCACGTTAATTGCTGGATACAATTTGTGGGAGAGTGAGAGTGAAAGCCAAGACACCACTAGTAGTCACTAGAAGTCTTTTTTTTTTTTAGTGGGAGATAAAAAAGAATTATTTTGCTTGGTGACTCATAAACGGTCGTTACTGTAATCAACCAGACTGAATCGCACGCTGTGAGCAAATGCAAAATATAATACTGGTGCATACAACAGACCCGCAGGAAGAAATGAACTGCGCTTAATTGATTGGTCGATTGGGCGTGCTCTAAAAGAGCATCAATCAATCGAGCAATCAATTGGGAATTTAAGTACTAGACTAGATTACTACTTACTACTACGTACTACTAGTATTCACTGTACGAGTATGACGTACTCCCACAGCAGCCACACTGTCCTCGTCGCGAGTATGACGTACTCCCACAGGAGCCACACTGTCCTCGCCCTGTAAGTTAAATTGGACAGCTTCCACCGCTACGGCTGCTTCAATTTTTTCTACCTCGACACTCTCTTACTCAAAATTCAATTTGGAATCGAATGGCCTTACCAGAAATTTGTTTAACAGTCAGGGGGCGGAACTGCGGGTCGTTTTCCCAGGGGGATCAGAAACGCCGATTTTCCAATAGGTTTAATACATAGCTCCGCCCCCTCAGCTCAACTAAAACTGTCAGTGTCTTTTGCACTATTTCATGAATGTCAAAACGGAACACGCTTTTGAGACAAATTTTGCCACGCCCACACGGACGAGTTGATTGGTTGATTGGGCCAAAGGGGCAGAGCAGGCGTAATACTTAAACAATCAACCAATCAACCAGTGGAGCACCGGAGCAATCGGACGAGTTGATTAGTTGATTGGGCAAAAGGGGCGGAGCAGGCGTAATACTTGAACAATCAACCAATCGACCAGTGGAGCTCCGTCGTTTACTGTACAATCTTTTCACATGACTATATATCGACTTTTAGAGAAAGAGAACCGCGCATCACAGGCAAAATCATCCTAACTGCTCCCAGACAAATTAAACACACATCTCTCTCCCTCTTCTCCCTCTTCTCCCTCTTCTTCACACATAGTGTGTAACTCCGGAGGAGGCGCTCAACGCTTCGCGGACCTTCTTCACAAAGTCTTGACACTCCAGCAGGGTCTGTTCCGCCAGATCGCCGTGCCCCTTGAGCAAACGAATGTTCCAGTAGACGTGCTCCGATATTTTGGCCGTCTTCTTGAGGCGTGGCCCACCGGGACTGGTGGGCGGGGCCTGCATCTCCTCATACAGCTCCAAGAGAGTTTTATGCGCGCCGGCGAGCGCCGCAGTCACCCGGTCCGCGTTATCAATCACGTAACGACATTGCGCGATCACCTGTCAAAAGAATCAGTTCAAAAAAGTTCAAGAACCAAGCGAGAAGATGAAAGCCGCAAACGTTGAGGCAATTTACATTGTCAAACGCGGTTAAAACTTTCCGGGGATGCTCGGAGACGGTCAGGCTAGTCAGGCCGATTTCCGGGTAAGCTCCGTGGATTTGAATCTTTAACGGGGACACTTCTCCGCCGGATGAGGCTACCGCTGGAAACTTGTTCAGCAGACTACGGACGCACTGCTTCACGTTAGCTGCCTGGTTTTGGCCGCACTCTTCCTTGAAGATGAGAATGGCTCGAGCGACGTTGTCCTTTAGTTCTGCTGCCTCCTTGAATGCGGGCGTGATGTTCTGAAACCATACAAATACACTTGTTTCAGAAACAGGACGCAGGCATTCCAGACAGAAAGACAGACAGGCAGACAGACAGGCAGACAGACAGACAGACAGACAGACAGACAGACAGACAGACAGACAGAGCAGACAGGCAGACAGACAGACAGACAGGCAGACAGACAGACAGGCAGACAGACAGGGAGGCAGGCAGGCAGGCAGGCAGGCGGGCAGACAGATAGACTTCAGACATGCCTACCTTGAGCAGATCATCGATCACTTTGACGCCGGCCGGCTTTAGGCTTTCCATTTGCCGCTGATGTCTGAGAAGTAAGCCAGATATACCGGTACGCATGCTTTTCTGGAAAAATTATTTCCATGCCGGCATGCAAAGCGTGAAGTTTTCGAAATACGAACACGTTTTTCTTACCCCGCCACCGTTTTTGTTCGTAACGGCAATATGGATGAAGAGGTAGCAATTGGGAATGTCTTTCCCATACAGCGACTTCAGTCGGACATGCCGATAGCCCGTCTGCATGCAGTCCATCGGAATGCAGTACTGCGCGATGAAATCATCCCCGATACATTCGTCATCCAGCAGGACAAACCGAATGAGAGCCAGATCCGGAAAGGCCAGCCGAAACTCGAAGGTTTCGTCGAAGACTGGATTGACACCTGGAAGAACACAGAAGTATGTGCCCCATTCTGGTCCCTTGCATCGCACAATGAAGACAGCAGACGCCAATTTATATAGATTATTTAAGTACTTGACAGATAGACAAACACACAGACACAAAGACACACAGACACACAGAAACACAGACAAACACACAGATACACAGACACACAGACACACAGACAGACAC
>LRSR01005783.1:0-10588 GCA_001579985.1 Hypsibius dujardini | reverse complement strand
GTCTGTCTGTCTGTCTGTCTGTTTATGACTACCTAGTTGTCTGCCTGGTTGTCTGGTGGTTTTTCTGAATGTTTTTAACGCGGCGTTTAGTAGTGGTAAATATTATTAATGAGACATGTAAACCGTAAAACATGCACGGCACCTACATGTGCCTTAACAGGAGTAACGTATTCTAGTTAATTCACACATTTTAGTAAGCGCAAAATATAATAAGTGCTGATTAAAATATTTGCCTGAAAAGTAATACGTTATATGCTGTTGTTTTGGTTTCTCAGGAATCAATCTAATTTGTTTCTAAAATTTGTACGTATGATATATGTTCCCGGAAATAATGGTCGATTTGCGGTATAGCGCTTTTGAAGTTAGGTCAGCTCATTTAGCGCGCATACCTCGTGCGACGCAACCTGGATAATGACCAACTATTATCCATTATCATATGGTGCAACTCCACTAGAATAGCTTCATCAAATGAATCTAAAAATATTGGTTATAATTAGTGCAATACAGAATTCGATAAGGGAACGACCCATACGAAGCTAAATAAGCACTAGCGGTGAGACTGTGGTTTATTTTGGTTAGTTAGTTGACAAGCTATTGACCATTGAGCAGTCTGTACATAAACATACTGTACTGCCGCGATTAAACCGGTCAGTTTAGCTCCGCCCCATCCGTGCTAAACGCGTGATGACGTCAAACACTCACTTCAGTTCATAAATGAGCACGAGCAGGCTCGGAGGTGATCATTTTGTGGCCGGGCAAAAAAGTGGCCGGTTTAATCGCGGCAGTACTGTACTGCCGCGATAGCTTCGCGCCTTGCAAGAGCATTACTTCGTTATCCTAGCCCGTGGTGCACGTTAGCTCATGCGCGGATCCATAGGTCTTAGTTTACGGTGAGTCTACTTCTACTGCGCGAAGCTAACGCGGCAGTACAGTACAGTACTTTATCGTTGTGTTTTGAGGCCGCTCTCGATGCCGCACGTGCGGAAACAACATTTTATATGGGAAATTTGCCCAGACACGAAATCATCTTGCGGGAAAATTCAGCCAGGACGATATGGTCGCAAGGTGCAATGAGAGTGAACGTGCCTAGTTGACGTCTGGCTGAAAAAGCGACTGGCGCTGCCGTATATTACTATTTTGGAATGTGGCGGAAATTCGATTGGATTTTTTAGAGTGACGGCAAAAGAAAAACTTACTCAGTAAATCAGAGTGCATGCGTAAATACGACATTTTTTTTAAGGAGGACATTGCTTCCGGATATTCAGACAAGACAAATGAATGTACATGGATGAATGAGGCGACGGCGGGAACGCACAGACATATGATTGACAAGCACCAGGAAAAAAGATTCACAGACATGACCTCATAAATGGTGACATACGGCGAGGCACGAGTGTAGAATCAAATCAAAGGTTGACGCAAGTCTTAAACCTGACAGAGAACAAAAAAAGGCCGAGACACAGACACGGACACAGACACAGACACAGACACAGACACAGACACAGACACAGACACAGACACAGACACAACACAGACACAGACACAGACACAGACACAGACACCAACTTTGATGACTATAAATGCGGGCCCTCTTTCAGTACATGCAAGAGCTGAAAAGGTCACCCAGATGCTTGCTTGTATAATTGTATGTTAACGCATTTCAAGAGACAATTAAGCCGCCCCGCACTAGTACTATGCCAAAGCTGATAATATATTTCTTAGCAAGCCTTAAACGTCGTCCACAATAGTACGCCGATGAAGTCGAAATAGTCGAGAGGTACAAGTTCCGGGCAAAATTGCAGTCTGTGCCGTAACCGGGGCTAATTTGAAAGAATTCTATTGATCTGTGTGTGAACTGGGCATAAGGTAGGCAGACAGGCGTCATCGGCGAGTCATCTATAATGGTCGGTGGTAGATCCAAACACTACCAGATACATTATTGTGCAGCATACCGGTATACACATAATCGAGTACTCCCACTTGAACACCCAAGTTCGTTGCTTATGAACAACTCAAAAAGCTCGAAAATTGGCAGTAAATTTACTTAGCCGTTCTCCATGGTCAAGTTTTGCACTTGGTGCGAATACAAAACGGCAAGGGATGCCTTTTCTGTAAATATATTAGTGTCGTATATATCCCTTGAATCGGCAATACTTTACTCCTCCCGGGAAGCGCTTTGACCTTGCACTTCCATTCGGCGAAATGATACTCCCGGATTAGGATTACACTTTAGTCAGCTTACGGGCATGAGCATATTACAGCCATATGTGTAAGCGCCATCTTTGCTTTTGTGAAAATTAAAAGCCTTGACATTTTTGCTGTTGTCGTTTTTGTAACGGACAATAATATTGTATATCCACATTATACTATTGTACTATCCACATTATAAGATGTCAATGCGATACAGCACTACAAGCAGACGTCAGCGAGAACACAACACAATGAAAGACCTTTACTCGTGTGAAGGACATGTCCTGAGGACACTACGATTAGCCTCTATACCGTCGGTACTCCTGCATGTTAAGTGATAGGAGCTATTTTTTATCTGTACGGTACTGTGCACAGAAATCAGCTTCATCGTCCTAAAAAATTGTCAGGAGAAAAATTGGAGAGATGGAAGACAGGATGGCAAATGTCGAACACTGACGTTCTATTATGTTCCTCCTGTTTGCAGAGGAGCCATCTGAGTGACGGATGACTACCCGGAGAAATCGAGCCGCAAGACCGGTCACCGAACTGCCGCCGCCTGTCGAGGAGGAGAAGGATCCATACTTGGTCGGACGGTTTCGGTAAGTGAAGTTGGAAATTCTGCTCAGAACGATCTCAAAAACGATGGTGGGCTAGCAATAAGCCAGGGTCATTCAGGGAGCGATAAGCAGACAGATTGTCAGGAAAACGATAGATAGACAAACGGACAGACACATACAGAAGGGCAGTCAGGCGGGCGGGCAGACAGACAGATAAACAGGCAGGCAGATGAACAGACACACAGACACACAGAAACACAGAAACACAAATAGACGGATGTACAAACAAACAAATCGACTGACTGACTGTCTATTTAACTGTGTGAATGACTGAATTACTGACTGACTGACTGACTGACTGACTGATTGACTGACCTATCTGACTGTCTGAATGACTGAATGACTGACTGACTGACTGACTGACTAACAAGAGACAGACAAACAGACAGATAGACAGACAGACAGACAGACAGACAGACAGACAAACAAACAAACAGACAAATAAACAGACGTGAGTTCACTGTAATCATTGTGGGTTGACAGGTTCAATCCAAACTGGGTCCACAAGGAATGGTCGGACGGTTACTTCCGGTGGCTCGTGGTCATTTCCTGTGCGCTGTGGTATAATCTGATATTTCTACCGCCGCGGTCAGTCTTTCACGAAATTCAGGATTGGGACTATGTCTATGTCTTCGTGTTTTTTGATTACTTCTGTGATATCCTATATCTAATGGACATCGGGATGCGTATCCTAACCGGTACGGAAGTACCAAATTTCTCGCTGGAATTATCAACGATTCTCGCAAATGTCACAATCCGTTTCCCTTTCATAGGTTACTTGGAGAATGGCATCCTGATTAAAGAGCCGAGGAAGCTATTCAACCGTTACATCCATGGTCCCCATCTGAAATGGGACGTCTTGAGCATAATACCAACGGATATCATTTTTGTCATGATACCCGTTGGATGGCATGCCCCTGCCATTTTTTTGCGGGCCAACCGTCTCCTCAAAATCGGCAGAGTCGGTGAATTCCAGCATCGTGCCCTAACACGGCTCGACTCGCCCAACACCTTCCGATTGATATATTTGGTACGCAAACTTCACTGCCCACCCGTCTATGTCTTATTTGATCACATCTTTGTCTGTTCGAATCATTGTCTGAGCATATGCCTGAAAAATGTTCATGTCTGTGTGCATATGTGCTGTCTATGAAGTGCATGTCGGTGACAGCATCTGTATCTTTCAATGCCTGCGTCTGTAATGTCTGTGCCTTTATCTTTGTCTGTGGCCTTGTCCTGTGTGTTAATTATTACGTTCATGTTGTTGATTGTAGCTGTGCGCCTACTGCCTACACGTGTATGTAAATGTGTGACTGGCTGCATGTTCTTTTTATCTGTGTCTGGGTTGGTGCCGCTGTCTGTTACTGTGAATACCGTTGTGTGTACGATGTCTGTGCTGCTGTCTTTAATTGTCTAGAACTATTTCTGTGTACCTGTCTGAATGTCTGCCTGTCTAAATATTTGTGCCTAAAGTTTTTGGCACCGCTAAGTAATTTGGAATTTTATCATGCCATCTTTTCCGTCAGATCCTCAAAATGGTCGTGATCGTCCATTTGAATGCGTGCCTTTACTACGGAGTCAGTTACCTCAATGTCATCGGCATGGACCGGTGGACGTATCCCGCCAAGGCCGGCTGGCGGTACGAAAAAGTCAGCCATGGCGGGGGCGGCCACGGCGGCGGGGGAGGAGGTCATGGTGAGGCGGGAGCTCACGGTGCAGCTAGTGGGGAGCATGGCGCGGCAGGCCATGACAACAACAACGATACAGTTGCCGAAGGTCTTTCTCACAATCCATTCAGTAACGACACACACGGTTCAGTAGAGAGTCATGGCAGTGATCACCCGGCTAGCGGTGCTGTTCATAGACTTGCTGCCCTGGATGAATTTACCGCCCATGTGGGATCCGGCAAGCATGACATGCAGCCGGCGGCGCATACGGACACCGGGAATTCTGACGCTTCCAATGGGCATTCGACCGCGGCCAATGAAGCGGATTTACAGGATAACGCTGGTTTGTGATTATAGTCCTGTCTGTCTGTCTGTCTGTCTGTCTGTCTGTCTGTCTGTCTGTCTGTCTGTTTCTGTTTGTTTGTTTGTCTGTCTGTCTGCCTGTTTGAATACATGCAAGTATGCCTCCGCAACCGTCGTTTATCTGTCTATCTGTCTATCTGTTCACATCTACAGTACTTGCCTGTGCCAGTCTGTATGGTATAACACTGATTTCCTCTATTCGTGCAGGTGGAAGCAAGCACCACCCACCGCCAGCCAGACATCGACGTCAGGTGAATTACATCCCTGACTTCACCCCTACCAGGCGATCATACTACCGGACGACCGATGCACCCACTACGACAACGATCGAGCACCTTACTGGCAACTTGTTCCCTCTCCCACCGGACGTGCCCGTGGGCGACCCAGCCGACCCCCACAACAGCCATGGAACCACATCGGCACACGGAGACCCGGATAACGCCCACGGAACAGCCAATCCGATCGACCACGTCAAAACGAACGAACACGGAACGGCAAGCGACCATGGCGAGACAAACGCTCACGCGAGTTCCGGTGATGGTTCCGGCCATGAGAGTAGCGGCCATGGGGAAGCAACTGCAAAACATGGAACAGAAAACGGAACGGAACACGTAACGGGGAAACATGAAACAAACGAACATGGAACGGAACATAAGGGAGGAGAGGGTGAACATGGAGGGGATGCTGGCGCTCACGGTGGGGCAGGCGGGGAACACAAAGCGGGCGGGGAACATGAAGCCGCCGCGGGCGGACACCACGGACCGCCGATGCGGTTCAGCGAGGAGTTTATCAACGACACGGTGTACCAGAAGTACTCCTACTGCATGTACTGGTCCGTCAAGATGATGACCTCCAAGCCGTACGAGATTTCCAATCCACAGACGACGGCAGAGTTTATCTTCCACCTGTTCGACGCGTTTGTGGGCATCTTGCTGTTCGCCAGTATTGTCGGTGAAGTGGACGGTAGGTTTGAAGTTGGTGGACGAACTGTGCCGGGTTACTTTATTTTCTCTTTAAATGCCGGAAGCAGTTTTTATATTGTGCATGTCAGCTTCTGCCTGCCTTCCCGTTGATGCGTCTGTCTGTTTGTCTATCTGCCTGTTTGCCTGTTTGTTTATCTATTGGTGTATGTGTTTGTCTGTCTGCCTGCTTATATGCCTATCCAATTCTTTGCTCGTCCGCTCATTGTCTGTCCAGTGTCCGTCTGTGTCTGTCTGTCAATCAGAATGTTCAGCTGTTTGTATACCTACCTCGCTTTCGGACTATTAGCCTGCCTGTCTGCCTACTTTATCTTTACACTGGTTTTTTTCCATGTCTGTGTACCCCCAGACTATTCCTTTATTCTACCTGGTGCGTATTTGTCTCAGTGTCAATCGGTTCATCTCTAACGTGCCTTCAGTTGCATTTCATGCTCCACGTTTGTCCTTCTGTCTGCCTTGTTGGCTTGACCATCGTCTAGAGCTAAAAGTTCTTCGAAATGTCTGTTCTGAGTTTGCTCACCATCATTCCAGGCATGAGTTAACTCCGCGTCTTTGTAGGTATTATTGAAAGCATCAACAAAAAGTCTGACGAATTCAAGGAGCATCTTGATTCTGTAAAACAATACATCAGCATGCGAAAAGTAAGTTTATTCAACAAGGATGGACCTCGGCGACACGTTTGTTCCTTGGGTGTCTATGTTGTAGTCAGCAAGTGTTGTTTTTTTTGCGCCACAGGTCGGGAAAGAAATGGAGACCCGGGTGGTGAAGTGGTTCGACTACATCTGGTCCAACAACGGTTCTCTCAACGAAGAGTCCGTGCTGACGGTCCTGCCGGAGAAACTGCGCATGGAGATCGCCAAACACGTCCACTTGGCGGTTCTCAAAAAAGTGCCAATCTTCCAGGGGATCGACGATCAGTTCCTGCTGGAGCTGGCAGAAAAGCTTAAATTCGAGGTGCGGTCCAAATTGTTACTGTCACTTCTAAATTAGCATGATTCTGCAATGGTAGAAAAAAAACGAGGGCAAAAGCGTAATAAGAGGAATTGCAATCCTCGTTCAGAAAAGCATTAATATTTTATAGGTCGTGAAGAAATTACAGTGTCTGTGTCGTACTTAAAACAAGTGACGTCAAATAGTAAAGTGAGAAAGTTGCGTACTCAATTTTCCTCAATTTTTCATTGCTGATCAAATGCTGTTTCTATTTATTAATCAGACCAAAAAATGTAAATTTAAATAAATAAAAATTAACAACAATAAAGTTAAATACGTAATAAATTCACAAAATTAAATTAAATACCCTAAATTAATGAAAAAAAAGAACATATTAAAAATTACATTCCATTAGACTAAATTAAATTAAATAAATACATAAAATCAATTATATACATCAGCCTTTCATTTTACCTTAAAAACAACGAATTTCATTAATTTTTACTTTTACTTTCTTGTTCTTTTTTTCATTTTGTTTTCTTTCGCTAAAACGAACTACTTTCATTCTCTATTTTCTTGATATGTGATCCGATCATTCACATGCTGCAATGCGTATTAACGTGTCCCTCCCTTCCGCGTTCCCTTTCAGGCCTTCTGTCCGGGCGACTACGTCTGCCGACGCGGCGACATCGGCCGGCACATTTACGTGGTCCGTCGCGGCCTCCTCAACGTCATCGCCGCGGATGGTGTGAAAGTCATCGTCACCCTCAAGTCCGGCGTCGTGTTCGGCGAGCTGAGCCTCCTCAACGTCCCCGGCAGCGTGCACGGCAACCGTCGCACCGTCACCGTCAGGTCCGTCGGCTACGCGGACCTCTACAGCCTCTCCAAGGAGGACTTTTGGGTGTCGCTGGAGGAGTACCCCGAGGTGAAGGACCAGCTGATGGAGAAGGCCAAGAAGATCCTTCAGAAGGACAACCTCGTCAATGAGGACGTCGCCCGGGAGCAGGCACGGCGCGGGAGGAACTTTCAGGCCGTCGCGGATCGGATGGAGGAGAGCCTGGAGACGGTCAACACACGGATGGATCGGTTCTGGCAGGAGCAGATTGAGATTAATCAACGATTAATTAAGAGCTTGGACCAGTTGGACATGCGGAATAAGAAGGAAGAGACCGCGATGATGGCGGAGGATAAGAAAGTATCGTAAGCTATTATTCTCTCCCTGCGGTCTTCGTTCGAACCCTTTTTTGCCTTGGAAGCCCTCAATCTTTTTACCGTTTTAGAATTGTGTCGTAATACCATATATATATAATTATATATATATATATATGAATATATATGGCAATATATTAGATATAGCAGTTGCGCGTTTTCGCTTTGTTACGATTGCCCTGTTCTTTTGACATGAATCCTGTTGCATGACATAATCTATCCCGCTTTTTAATTCATTGACTTTTCGCTCCCTCCAATGGTTGTGCTTTATTATCTCCGGCTTCCGTCCATTTTTCCCACATCTATACAGTAATGCTACAGTAATAATGCCGCAGTAATGCTACATAGATGCATATAGGAATGAATGTACAGGTGATTAACCAATCACATGCAGCATGGTCTTAAAAGATTTCGCCAGTATTTTACACAACCACTTGTTCTCACAGGAACCCAAAAATTGTTCATTATAATTCTTTTTTTTCATCATACATGTAGGGCTTGAAACTCTTTCTTTTTCTCTGGCCCAACTCCATATAATTTGTATATATGGTATAATATAATGATATAATATAATTCACCTTTTCTGCCGCAGGCTGACAACTTTTTCAGTGTCCACCGGGGCAGCTCACATTTCTGAGATGATAAGCTTTGTTTTAAGTAAACTGCAATTCATCCATGTGTAGCGTACGACAACGGTCTCTGCACGAGTTGGCGAGATTTTGGTTGAAGTTGTTGGAAAAAGACAATTTGGTTAAAAAACGACAAGAAAGGCGTTGTTCAGCCGTCCTTTTCGGCTCCTAATTCCAGATGGATTGATCAATAAGTGGAACTAACCTGATCGGAGACCGTCAACCTTGCCAGCGGACATTCGTTAATTCCAACAAGCGGTCAAACTGAAGGACTGGCCGTCATCCTGCAGTCGAACTGTTCGTTCATGTTGCAGCCACTCTCGATATACCGAATTGACCGCCGAGCTTCTGGTCAGACTGAATCTTCCTGGCTGTCGGCAAATCATTTGGACTGAACTTGAAAATTACCGGTCCGTTCGTCCACTTTTCGGGCTGACCGTCAACCTTCCGGTCTTACTCATCCTTCATACTGGCTTTCACTACTTACAGGGTTAACTATGAGCCTTCGTTTTACCGGTCGTCCCAATGTTCTGGACGGACCATGCACATTCACAAGCCGACCACCATCCGAACGCACCGCAAGCCGTCCGGATGGACCGTAAACCTTCCGGATTGACCGTAAACTTCCGGACCGGGCGTTCACTTTCGGGCTGACCGTCAACTTTTCGCCGTCAACCTTTCGCCGTCAATGGCTGTCAGCCATCTGGTCTACTCACCCTTCGTACTGGCTTTTACCGACAGGGCTAACTGTGAACCTTCGTTTTACTGGTCGTCCATTTTCTGGACTGACCGTGCACATTCCCAAGCCGACCATCTTTCGAACGCACCGCAAATCGTCCAGATCGATCGTAAACCTTTCGGACTTTTTGTTGACTACGCGGACTGATTGCGAACCTTCCGAGCTGGTTGTCCACCCTCAAACGAATGGTGTGAGACTTGAAACTGTCCGTCTACCATCGGGTCTTCGAACTGGCCTTCCACCTTCCGCGGGCAGACGGTTCGTTTTACCGTGACTGCCTTCGACTTCAACCCGGCAGTTAAATTCTCTGGCTGGGCGCATCTACTGGTCGTTCGGCGTCTGTCGTGGCTATATAGTCGATGTTACCCTATATATATGGCTCTGTATATAAGCCGGCTCACTATTTTTTAACGTAAAGTGTCCGTCAGAAATGGGACTTTTGCCTTTTTAGAGAAGTCCCTAGAAACAACATGTCCCTCAAAAAATGGTACCAGCCGTGAGTAAGCGGTAGATGGCGACTCATGTCAGACAGTAGGCTCGGCTCCCGATGATTGTTTTAAGAAGAGGCGGCTGCTTTTCCCTGTCAAGTTCTTTTACTAACGTGATTTAAGCTTTTTGTTGTTGTCGAAAATACGCGCATAAACGGAAAGGAAGGAAAAATCGGTACTTGCCCTTAATTTGCCGTGGGGCGTGGCTTTGTGGTTTTATCTTGACAAGCATGGGTGTACAAAAAAGTATGTATGAGCTGATGATACATATACGATTTTTTTCTGAATGAGTTAACTCGGTTTTGATTGAACCGTTTTTCTGCTCCTTCGATTAATTAATACTTGTGTTGTATGCCTCCATTTTACTTCCGTTCACTTCCGTTCATATACTATGTATAGTAATATAATATTGGAATGCAAAATCTGCACGTTTTCGCTTATGTTTGCTGAAGTCGTCTTCCCGGAAATTCTTTTGCCACGTTGACTGAATCAAAGGGAAAAACGGAGGATGTCATGTCAGAAAAAAGATAAAGCCAGGTTCTATTTGAGTCATGGAATGTTTTTTCACCAGACACGAGACATCTCTCCGACACGTCACGTCACATCTATAAATAAAAATATTATATGTAAAGACTGGGTAAAAAACTATTTGACGTCCCTTTTTAATTAATTTGAATCGACCGGGCGTGATGCAAATTGCTCGGCAGTAATTGTCGCTTCTGGTGATAAAGGCGCGACGCTATCGACCCTAACTAATGGACATGAAAAAAATAGTC
>LRSR01005781.1:0-15126 GCA_001579985.1 Hypsibius dujardini | reverse complement strand
ACAACAAAATTGGAGAAGCCGAGCTTTTGAAAATCGTGTTTGACCTAGCTGAATGTTATCGCACTTCGAATTAGTTGATTGGTAACTTGAGTCAATACACAAGCGTCAAACATTGCATCAGTTGATTGATTGCTTGCGTTTTCTAACCAAAAATTCTTCAGCGCATTTTCAAGCCAAAACATTCGCATGATTTCGCGCTTTTTCACACACCTTCTGATGCAAAAAAACTTTCCTCATCTTTCCAGCCACTTACTGTGCTCCATGGTGCCAGGATTAGAGGACGGGAAGATGTGTGAATTGACGTTTCTGTTTGGGGCACTCCCGAGGTTGTCCAAACTCCCCTCCACTAAACCTCCTCCTTCGCCCTGGAGATTCGATAATGGGCCACCGCTTGCACCGTTTTGATGGTGGTAATTTGGAAAAAATTGCATCATTTTGGGCAATCCACTGAAGAAAAAACGCGACGTTTTCGGGTTGATGAGAATTTTTGAAGTGATACAGAAGGGAAAACGATGCCAGCAGCATCTGTGTCCGTTTTAGACGCCGCCGATCGTAAAGTAAACACTGGATATGAGGGACAATGTCAATTGACGTCGTAGATTCGCAGTGATGATTTACACGCTTTCCCCGCCGTGCTGATGCTGTGCATACCAGGGGGCGCCACATTGTACGGTGGTCAGTTTTGAATTTGAATTGAAATGACTGAACTTAATACGACGCATGGACGAATTGCTGGTTTAAAGTTCTTAAAGGAAATACATTATTACTTACTTTAAGTTTATCTTGCAAATAAGAATCTCTTTTGAATTTTTCTTTTTCTTTTTTTTGAACGAGAATGAATAATTTACCCCCAGCCCGGACCAGATAGACCGATATGCATACCTACATTTTTGTGCATCTCAAATTACTCCTACACGCTTGACCATATTATAGCGCTACCCCAGTTAAGCCATTTAGCTCGGCCAGTGCGCCCAGCTATGTTAAAACCAAGCTAAATGGCTTAACTTCGTTAGCGCTGTAATATGGCCACGTATGTATATCGGTCGGCAAGGGCATAGCCAGGTCAATGGAGAGCGGCCGTTTAAAATAAAATAGTTATTTATTTATGTATATTTTGCTGGTGAATCTTAATTTATCTAATATTATATCTTAATCCATACACATTTTTTTAAATAACACTACTAGTATTGCAGTTGCCTAACTCCAAACAATGGAAAATGTCCTCTTCACTCCCAGAACTTTGAAAGTTTGAATTAATATTTTGCGATCCCGGAATGCGGCTGTAACGGAGGTGTAACAGCAAAAAACTATCATTTCCGCAAAAAAAACGTGCAGCCGACCAGAACCTGCGAATTACACAAATGACCAAATGCTTGGCTGATCGAGTCAAGCCGTGTAACTCGGCCACTGCATTAAGCAATGCATTGATCGAGTTAAGGGGCTTAACTCGTGCCGTGCATTTTGCACGTGTGCATTAGGCAAACGCACAGCCCTTTCTCGTGCTTGCTTCACTTCCTTCTGCTCGGCTGGATTGTTTTCACTTGGGATTTACACCGTGCATTGCTTAAATTCGCAGTTTCTACTCATCGAGACATTTCGACCCATATCAAATGTAACCAGCCCCACGCATACTACACTACTTCCATCTCACGAAAGAGAGAAAGTTGATATCAAATCGAATAAGTTTTGGTCATTTGTCATTTTATTTTATTGCGTCTGGGCATTCAAATCGTCACGGCATCTCTCGAACGGTAACGTGGTCGATTGATTGATTGAATGAATTGCGATAACTTGATTTAAATTTCCGATGTTTTCTCCGGTCTCTCAAACAGTAACGCGATCGGTCAACTGACGTTAATAAACTTCATCAAGTTTTTGAACTGTGTTCCAATTTCGGGTTCGATTCCCGCTTCTATCGTTCTTTCATTTGGGAAATCGTTCCTTGATAAACGGGTAGTGTTTTGAAGGAACGGTGTCGTGGTTGATTGATTGAACCACTTCAGTCAATCAATGAGTGAAAAATCCTCATCCTCACATCTTCATCCTCACATTCGCAGTTTGTTGCTATTCTTTTCAATCCGCACACCATCAAGAAAATATGGGACAAACAATTTTTGCACAATTCGCGCTTGTATTCGGGTCGGCTTCTTTACCGGCCGGCATTTCTGGTCGAATTCCGGTACACGTTAATGCGATCGATTGATTGATAACTTGATTGAGCATTTTCCAGGTTAAGTTCTGGATTGTCTCCCGCATTCTATATTGCCTCGTTTTACCGTAGGTGCGTGTGAGCGACCACCAAGCAATGACTGCTCCCCTGCCTCCAAACGACGATCCGCGATACAGTCTGGCGCATACGCGACTTCTGGAAGCGCTCCGTCAGCCGGAGTCAGCGGAGCAGAAACAAGTCGTCACTCACATTCTCCGCACCAATCCCCAGCTGATGGCGCTGTTTTTGCGGAACCGGCAGCACCAACAGCAGCAACAGCAACAGCAGCAGCAGCAGCAGCAACAACAGCAGCAACAGCAACCGCAACAGCAACCGCAACAGCAACAACCGCCGGGGTCGCAGAGTATGAATGTGCCCACTGCCCGAGCCGATCTTCGCCTTCAAGGTATCGGTTATGTTTGAACTTCACAAGTTTGAATTTAAAGATAATAAACAGTACCTCCAAATCCATCGCAATTTTTTTGTACATTCAAAAGTCTTTTCCTAGCATTGAAATGACCTTAAAGAAGAATATGCATTCTCATTTGGAACCAAAACCCATTTTTCTTCCTTTTAAAATGCCTTCTGAAGATGTTTTATCAACACACAATTATCGTTCCAGGGTCTACAGGTGAAGCCCATCCGTATGGTCTGTACCGGGCTTCGGCGGCTCCAAGCCATGCCGGTCCGACATGGAGCTTCTCCTCGGGTCCAAATGTGATGCTGGTGCAAAACTGGAACCAAAACTGGATGGGACCGACTTTTCAGTCGCCCAGTACAGGGCCATCTGGAGCGCCACCTGCAGGGCCATCTGGAGCGCCACCTGCAGGGCCATCTGGAGCGCCACCTGCAGGACCATCTGGAGCGTCACCTGCAGGGCCATCTGGAGCGCCACCTGCAGGGCCATCTGGAGCGCCACCTGCAGGGTCATCTGGACCGCCACCCAATCAAGTAAGTCTCTTGTAAGGGCGGAATTCCCCTCGGCCGAAGTTTATCCCCCCCCCTAAATAAAGTTTGAAACATTAATAGAACGGTTATTTTTCGGCGGATGCCAATCGATTCTTAATAAAACTGTACATGGCTAGAAACAAACATTTTGGCCAGTTTCGCGAATTTGGTATTTTCACAGTAAAAATCGATCAAAATTGATCTTCCTGTTTTTTTCTTCAAACTTCCGAATTGCCTTGATCACATTCCAACCTCTACTTCAGAGAATACAATTCAGGTCGATCGGAATTCAAATCCCATTTTTCCGTGGTCGGTGTTGGATCGATTATTCCACGGCGTTATTGTGGCTGATCAGTTGTTTCATTCAGTCGACACATCCACCAGAGTCGTTAGGATTGAAATTCGCGTGATTTGTTTCAGGCGCCTGGACCGAGTGGTAAGTACTGCGTTCAAGTGCAGTATTCGTCATCCCAGGGACAGCCTCGCCAACCGAACGCCAGCTCACTGCCACTACATCATCCGCCGTCCCTGCAGCCGCCGCCGCTGTACTCCAGCTTCAACTGGCCGAGCTATCCGCAGCAGCTGTCGAGTAAGTACTTCGTCTAGACTTGCACACCGGAAAATGGGAAGACCAAACTTAACCTAAACCAACGTCTAACATTTCTCTCTCAAACTTGTCTCATGTTCTAACATCTTTCCTTGTTTAGATGCTGCTCCTGGACCACCGTCGTTCTTTGTTCCAGGGCCCAGCCAGGTCTTCTCGAGTGCTAATCCGCCCTCCAGCGATTGGTCGGCCATGCTCAGCACTTCCCAACCCGCTCAGCCCGTCCGATCTCGATTGAAGGCTCCGTCGCAGTCTATGCATTCCTCATCAGGCCCGACGCAACATCAGCAGCCGGGGTCTCCTTATCCAGCACCCGCCTTCTCCGCCGCGGTCAAGCGTGAGCGTGGTAGTGCCCCCTCGCCGACGGCAGGGCAACAGACTCAGCCGCAGCCGGGGTCGTCGAACCAGGGACTCTCTTCCGTCACGTTGAAGACTGAAAACGATGCGTCTACGCCGACGGCCAGTACCTCCAAGACGGATGGTAAGGAGGTTGGAGACACAGATAGACACAGATAGACACACAGACACACAGACATACAGACAGATAGATATGTAGGCAGGCAGACAGACAGACAGACAGACAAACAGGCAGACAGGCAGGCAAACGAACGTCAGTATGCAGTCATTTGGAATGATGACTTCTCTTTTCACAGGAGACTCTTTGTGCGTTATCTGCTGCTCACAGCCTGCCACGACTGCCTTCATCCCGTGCGGCCATCGCCACTACTGCCTGAGCTGTGCCCAGGCGGCCTTTGCTGTGGATAAAGCCTGTCCGTACTGTCGCTCGCGAAGCAAAACGGTCACCAAAATCTTCCTGTAGACAGACTACACACTTCCTTTGCCTCTTTTTAATTCCCGCACTCTTCCTAACTTTCGCTCCGTGCTGTTCTCTTCTGACGATTGCGGAATTTTTACTGACATGTTTATATAATCTTCCAAAGTTTCCAAGGTCGCCCGGCTTGGCCGCGCACTCTGCTGCACAGCATTCAGTACGACGTGCGTTTATTTTTTATACTTCTTTCCGCGTGTTTTTTCCTCATGAAGCGAGCTCTCGTCCCTTTGATTTCCGATCCATTTACAGTTAGCGACCTGGTTCATGCCCACTGAAACGTTGAATGTTTCGACAGCCTTATTACCGAGTAAATAAGCCATCACCGTGCCTGTAAAATCCATTAAATTCATTCAACTAATCCTTTTAATTTATTGCATTCTTTAAGTATTTTGAATCCAAAGTTTGTATTTTATATTTTCCTTAAGGCGCAGATCACATTCCTCCAAAGATTGAGTTCACAATTTTTTACAATACTCACATCGAAATCGAATAATATATTAACGTCAGCGTAGTGAAAGACATTACCTTCAGGTGAATGGGAAAATCTAAATCTTGTATTCGGTCTTGTATTCTTGGAGGTGTTTTTGATTGAACTCCGTAATTACGCATTACGGTAAATTAGATAAACTTGATTTGAAAGGTAAAAGGCTTGATTAAAACACACTCCACCTTGACCTTCTCTTTTGTTTATACGATAATATTGTTATGGCTGCCCAGTTCTTTGATTATCCGCTTCTTATTATCTGTTCTCATACATATAATACGGTATATCACTGTTCCTAATGTATCGTGATAACTGATAAAGTTGAATTAAAATGTCTACCGCATTTTTTTCATATTTCCTTACCTAATGTGGCACTGAAAATTTCTTCCTTTTAGTATTATATTTATATTTCTTCGTACCGAAACAATTTATACTGCAAACAATTTATTTGTAGAAATATCGTTGCTGCTCTATATTTGGCAATGGATCAGCCGGCAAAAGGCATGGGAACATCGCTTTTTCCGATCTCGACCAATGTCTATGACGAGCTGCCCGCGGTCAAGAAGCGTTCTGCATCGCTAAACTTCCACAGCCAGAGGGTCCTTGCACATTCGATTACACGCGCCGCGAGCCTAACATCGGAGACTTCGGAAATCCCCAAGGCGACTTACAGGTTTCGCATTATCTTCGGTCTGTCCATCATCTTTTGTATTGCGGGCTTATCGGTCTGTGAGCAGCAAATGGCCAAACAGGCTAATACCGCGACCTTCCGTGCTCCGTTCTTCTTCTTGTGGTATAGCACATTGATTCGATGCTTCACCTACCCGGCTTATTTGGCTTGCCGGTTGATGTTTGAATTCACCAGACGGAAGATATATCGATGGAGAAATTGGAAAAATTCAGAAATGAACAGCTACCAGTCCCAGACATCCGAGTTTTATCAGTCCACAGCTTCCGGATTATGGAGGCAAGACAATTATCTGGGAGTTCATATGTCTGCCTATTTTAATTATGCTATTCTGTCTTTTCTTTGACCGTGCCTATGTCTGGGTCTGTGCCTGCATCTGTACGTGTGTCTGTATCTGTCTCTGTTTCTGTGCTGTGCTGTGTCGGAGTCTGTGTTTATGCCTCTGCCTGTATTTGTGTTTACGTCTGTGTCTGTGTCTGCGTTTGTGCCCGTGTCTGTGTCTGTATCAATGTCTGTGTCAGCGACTATGTCTGAATGTGTCTATGCCTGTGGCTGCTGCTGTGTCCATGCCTATGTTTCTATCTGTTAGTGTTAGTAACAGATAGAGACATAAACGCAGACATAGTAATGTTACTATATCTATAATGCTTGTGTCTGAGTCTACGTTTGGATCAGTGTTTGCCTGGCTATTTGTTTATTTGTCTGTTTGGACATGTCTGTTTATCGCTCAGTAAATCTCACTTTAACAGGGATGCTAAGAACGTTTTTGGTCCGAACAACTTCACCGTGGAATCAGCCGCAAAGTACATCGTCCCGTACGTGCTCATTTTCATCGTTTCCAATGGTCTCTTTTATGTGGCGGTATCCAAAGCCCCCGTATCGGAATGCGTGACCGTGGCAAGCTCTTACATCGTCTTCGTTCACATCATTTCTTGGATCTTTCTAAAAGAGCAGTTCTTGATCTTCAAGGTAATCTAAAGGGCCTGTAGTATAAATGATTAAATAGTCGACTGTTTTCTTAACTTTGCAGCTTTTCGCCGTGCTTATTTGTATGGGTGGCATCGCTTTCACCGCCTACGCTTCCGGCACAAAAATTCAGGGTTCATCCGACTCTCTGGTGGCTGCGATCATTGTCACCGGATCATCATTGTCATCTGCCATCCAAGCGGTAAAAAATTCGCTAGGTGCAATTGATTTTGGTTTTTGCTTCTTGAGCTGTGAATTTCTGACCTAGACGGGATTTAAGCGATTCCTGGGGTCACCAAATGTCACGCAGATTGCCTTGTTCATGTCCTTATCGTCTGTCGTGGGCTGTCTGATAACGTGGCCCGTTTTCATCGGACTTCGACTCGCTCACGAAGAGGTCTGGGATGCAGTTACACTTCCGGTGGGGCTGATGAGTGCCAGCGGTGCCCTGAGCTCGGGTAGGTATTGTGTGTCCAAATTGGTTTTGGAAATCTAATTGACCCTTGATCAACTGACAGGAAGCTCAATCGCCTACTACCTCGGCATCAGTGTAGTGTCTCCGGTGCTCGTTTCTCTGGTCAAGCCAATTCAGATTGTGCTAAATAATGGTATGCAACACGAACGGATTGATGAACAGACAAACAGACAGACAATCAGGTAAACAGGCAGGCAGGCAGGCAGACAGACATACAGACAGACAGACAAACAGACAAACAGACAAACAGACAGACAGACAGACAGACTGAAAAACTTATTGTTTCATTATTTTCATGTTTTTGTAGGAATTGATCTTGGAATCCGTGGCTTGGACTTCGGACTATTCAACGCAATCGGCACTGGATTGGTAATTGTCGGTTTTCTCATGCTCCTTGTTCCGAACGAATTGGTCAACATACGAATTCGGGCCTTCGTCACCTGGTTATGCTGTGGCAGAACTGCGGGACGTTTGGAGGAGGAGGAAGAGGTCATGGGAAAAGAGCGATCTGAATCAAGCATCAGTTGGAGCAGCTGCCCATGATACCTATTTCGATACTAATACCTCATTCATAATCCCGAATCTTGCAATTAATACTCAATTATCTTCATACCAAATATTTGCCACGGATTAATCGAAAAAGACCGATGAAAGTTTGTCCCTCACGAACCCGGGAAACGATGAAGTACGAATACGAGTACAGTGCTCTCATAAGTCATATTCGTACTGCACAGAAATAGCTGATTTCCTTAAGACGGCAGCGCTACCTGCAGTGCTTTATTCATACGCCTTAATTGATCAATCAAGCACCAGGTAATTACGTACTGTTAACGTTATCTATCAATCTATCAATCAAGGGCAATAAAATTGTAGGAATCATTCTTGAATCATTCTAGGAAAATTCCACAGATGCCCACTGTCCAAATGTAATCTATTTGACATTGGAAATCCGCCTTTCATCTCTACAGGGTTTTCACATGTCGTAGAGATATATGGTTTCAGAATGGATTCCCAGCAACGACGTCAAAACTCACTGATCGGATCACCTATGACGACGACCTCCGATAATGCGGGGAGGGAGGATCAACAAAACGTGGGGCCTATACAACAACAACAAAACGTGGGGCCGATACAACATCAACAAAACGTGGGGCACAGCAGTAGAGAGTTGAGGACCGTCATGAGCCGGAAGTGATGCCGGACTACGTAGCGGGGACTTTGAAGAATGTGGGGCGTACGGCATGGTGTGGGCCACCACCGCCTTCATCCCCTGTGGGCACAGGAAATGCCCATAGGGTGCACTTCATGTGCCCACAGGGTGTGCGCGCGAGGTTAGCGCGCGAAGTGTGCGCGCGAGGTATGCGCGCGAAGTGTGCGCGCGAGGTGTGCGCGCGAGGTGTGCGCGATGGATTGCAAGGTATGCGCGCGAGGTGTGCGCGCGAGGTGTGCGCGATGGATTGCAAGGTATGCGCGCGAGGTGTGCGCGCGAGGTATGCGCGCGAAGTGTGCGCGCGAGGTGTGCGCGCGAAGTGTGCGCGATGGATTGCAAGGTATGCGCGCGAGGTGCGCGCGAGGTGTGCGCGCGAGTGTGCGCGATGGATTGCGTATGCGCGCGAGAGCTGTTCGAGCGGACGAAGGAATGTCCGTATTGCCGACAGCCAGCAGTGAGATTTTCAAGATTTTCTTGTAAAGCAATAAATGTTGCCCTCATATGTGTGTACACCAAAGTTTTTGTGCGAAACAATTAAGCCTCAGTGTTGAAACGCTGATATCATTTTTCGCATGAAGCTGCAGATCTTCCGGTTTTTCCTGACTGCACTTCAATTGTTTGTTATACACAGGCATTGTACGTTGACGCCGCCGTAAAATATATTACTTGCTTTATTTACCAATTAATTTATTTAATTAGGACTAATTTTAATTGCCGAACACTAATTACTGATTGCCTGCCTGCACGCCCACCTGCACGCCCACCTGCATGCCTGCCTGCCTGCCTGCCTGCCTGCCTGCCTGCCTGCCTGCCTGCCTGCCTGCCTGCCTTCCCAGCCCTTTTCAACTCTTCCCAACCTTTACCAAACCTCTCCAACCCTTCCCAAACCTTCCCAAATCATCCGATTGGGTTCAAGTCAAATCAATTTGTAGTCGTACATGTCCGTCAGTTGGCCCTGCGCGGGCGCGTGTGCTGCCGCCATGGACGCCAAAACGGCAATGTATACACTCCATGTCACTGGACTTCAGCGCGCGCCCGGCAACCCGCAACATGGACGATCCATTTATACTATTTTGGCGTCTATGGGAGACTAGCCTAAGCAGTCCTCTCCTTTTTCGAATCCACATGAACATTGAATAACGCATAAGATGTAGAGGTCTAATCGGTGTATAGATACACAGACACTTAGTATACTGTGGTCCAACTACTTAACCTGTGGTAGGTTAACAGTCTACAACGGCGGGCGACGGACCGATTACATCAAGAAACGGACGGTCAGACCGAAAGTGTTTCGTCCATCTGATCTTCCACGAGCCTTCCGTCTCCATTAGTCTTCCGTGGCTCTGTCTGATCTTCGTCGCTCCGTCGGATCATGCTTGGCCTTACTTGGCCGACCGTCGCTCCGTGTGACTCTTTCCCCTTTCGGCTGTCCAGTTGTGATTTCATCCCTCCAGTCCCGACCGTCCAGGCGGACATGCGATTGGCATTTTGAAAATCTTCTACTCCTCAGTCGCCCCGTCTACCCATCCATCGCCCTGTTGTCCCCCCGTCTGGTTCTCCTCAGTCAAATCATGCAGGGACCTTGTTTTGTGCTCCGTCTCATTGTCAGCCAATGTTGTCACTCCGTATTCGGCGTTCTGTTGCTATATCTAGCCGTAGGTCTCTCCGTCTGAAGGGTATCCAACACCGATGTTTTCGCCAAAACTAGATTGAGAAACCGTTAAAAATCGCTGAAACCACGTGCAATGCCTGTGTCGAGCCGACCGGAGGACGGATGACGCAGAGACCTTGGCTGTCACCTGCCGACCACCGTCTCGTACGGTTACGTCGAAATTCGACCTCGAATCTTGCGTGTTTTATGGCCGGAATTGATGGGTGCGTTGAACTGAACGACCGTTGTTGCTGTTGATGTGGATTCATGCGGGATAGAGCAAGTGTTTTGTTTGCGCAACACGGAAATATTTTTGTCGTAAACATAAATATAAGTTTTCCATGGGAGAAAGGTCCATTTTTGTGTCTCCGTTCACTCCGTTTCTAGATTCACTGAGAAACTATCAATGTACAGTACGACAGCTGCTGTTGATTGATCCCTGCCAATGTGCAGTATTCGGGCCTGAATAGCGCGATGATTGACCCTCGAGAACTTAATACGCAATTTCACCTCATAAATTATATATAAAACCTTGAAATTCTCCGATGAAAATAACCAGTCCCTCTTTCAATTCAAGACTCGGCCAAAGATCTTAGCCTTCCCATTCACTTTCCTGGCAACTTGAGGAATGAATCCTTTGGCGGTTTTGGGCTTGGGTGAGTCGCTAATGCAATGTACACTAGTACATCGGGATATCGTGTGTTAATTATATACAAACTTAAAAGATTATGGACGATTGTACAGTAAGCGACAGAATTTAATCTAACGGAAGGTCCCGGAAATGGGCAGAAGGGGCGGGGCAGGGGAAATAATTGAATCAACCAATCAATCAACCAATCAACTCCGCTCTGATTACTTCAGAGTTCCGCTTATTGATTGGTTGATTGTTCAAGTATCAGCCCAGCCCCGCCCCTTTTATCCATTTCCGGGACACTCCATTAGATTAAATTCTGTCGCTTACTGTTTCTACACTGTAGTGCTTTCGGGATTACCAGTTCTGTGGGCGTCGGGTATGGGTGACGTTTGTGCGATAGACCGTAAGTCACTAGTATGGATTAGTTGATTTTCCCGGTACTCATTGGTATCTGTCTGTGCGGTGCACTAAACTGCATTGGAATATGTTTTTTGTTTGCAGTGAAGTATAAGGTCATCACGCAGAACTGGGCCAATGCAGTGTACGCGGTTTATGGTCTGGCGCAACAACATAAGACCGATCCCCACGCCGGCGTGTACCTTAAGGCCATCATCGCCCTCGCGGACCACATTGACTTCAATGTTTATGCGAACACCAACCCTTCCAACCATTCCGTGGCGCTTCAAACTGTGTGTCTGTCCGTACAGGGAGCGTACGCAGCTGCGTTTGCAAAGGCAGGGTTTGACCCGAACCACATTTTCCATTCACCTGGAACGATTGGTGGTGAGGGTAGGTCGAAAAAAGTAGCTAAATGCTCATCAGTCAGACACTCAGACACTCAGTCTGTTCGTCTGTTCGTCTGTCTGTCTGTCTGTCTGTCTGTCTGTCTGTCTGTCTGTATGTTTTTATATCTGTTCGTCCGTCCGGCCATCTGTCTGTTATATATTATTTTATTGTATTCGGCTAATAAACCCTCTTGATTCTTTGCAGACGCTTTCCACAGCGCGCTAATCAACTATGGTCTCGTGAGTACCAATGTCTTCCAGGCCTACAAGGACAGCCGCTCGGTGAGGAACCCGACCAAGTATCAGTCCATCATCGTCGGTTTCCAGACCAACGACCTGGAGCAGGATGAAGCCGTGGAGAATCATAACGGCGCAGCATGTGTAAAATTCGGCGCACTGACGAGCCATTTCGGTGCCAGAGCCCTGCAAAGTCCGACCGATACCGCCACGGACTGCGGCACACCCTTTCTGTAGAAAGCGAAATTATATAAAGACATCAATTGTGATAACGTAAAACGGGCTAATTACTGCGGAAAACAATTAAAATATTAAAATATATTTTTCATGTTAACTTAATCGAATTTTCTGATAATAATTGCGCATTCACCTTGATCAAGCAAAAATAATTACTTTTGAGGAGAAAAAAACACCATGAAAAGCGAAGCCCAAAATCACTCGCGTGGAATGAAAACTAGTTCAAATACAACGATGTTACTATTGCTCACCACAATTTCGTTTTGTATAATTATGGAAATTTATAAGAGCGTAATAGGCAATTATCGAGAGCTCTTTTACCTTGACATATTTATGAAGTGTATCAATATTAATTGCGAATTGATAGAGCATTCTGACTGTGGAGGGAATTAACATGTACGAATGAATGAGTCTCTGCAGTGGGTCGTCTGTTTCAGAGTTCCTTCACACCCAGACAATGTGTACAGGCAGACGACCTCCAACCGCGTGTCGGACTATCGAATGTCTCACAGTACGATCAAATAAGCGCTCGATTGTGTGTATCGGACGTACTGTAAATAAGGCATATAACCGTCCAAAAAATGGTTCATTAATGCAGGAATTACATATGCTACAGCTCGAGTCAGGCCTTTCTTCAGTCGGAACTTCTGTTTCAGACAGTCCAGACATTCCATTCCATTGCCGGTCATCTATATAGCTCGGACGCGTTAGAGGATTCCTTGGGGTTCCAATTCTTCTGTGGTTCTTTGAGGATGAGTACTTCCGTTTCGCTTTACGTGTTGTGTAAGTGTGATCAGTAATTGCGGCCCATTTCAAATGCCAATACATGCTCCCGGGAAGAATGTCTGGATGACGCTCACATATGTATACTGAGTGTTAAGGGATCGTTCAACAATTATGTCATCGAATTTAGGGGGGGGGGTGCGTGTCAGTAATCGATGACGAGCTCTGACGTATAGGGGGTGGGGGTCTGTCTTTGGATTACGTCAACAATTTTAAATCTCAAAATTTCTTTGATTCTGAGAGTTCGAAAAAACGTGTATTTCAGTGACATTTTAATACGATACGAGGAGGCTGGGTCGACTGACGTTCCCATCATTAACCGATCTAGACGCTTTTCTTCGTTCTGATTTTGAAGATGCGGAGGATAACCAAGTGTCATCGGTGCTGAAATTTTGTTATTAAAGCGGAAATTTAAGATTTTGACGCATAGGGGGTTCCAACGGCGCTAACATAAGCGTTTGAAGTTCAGGGGGGGGGGTAAAGAGAAATAATGATAGGCTCTGACAGAGGTGAGGTAGGGGTAAGGCCGCCTAATATCGAGCGCTTACGTAATTGTTTAACGATCCCTAACACGTAATGACGGATCTTGCAGTGCTCTCGGGATGGCCGGTATTCCTCACTCACGTCACCGGAGACGACGCTTGTGCAGCTGACCGTATGACGAACACCGAGCTCATTGTTTTGCATCTGATTCAAATGGGAATGTGCCGAAGTAACTGTCGTTTGGATTTCATATACAGTAAAGTACAAAATCATCACGCAAAACTGGGCGAACGGGGTGGGAGTGGTGTACGGTCTGGGGAGCCAACACGCAGACGATCCCAATCCTGGAGTATACTTGAAGGCAATCATCGGCATCGCTAGCCATATTGATTTCAACGTTTTTGCGAACGCTAACCACGCTAACGACTCCGCGGCTCTTCAAGCCGCCTGCCTTGCCGTGCACACACCATATGCACAGAACATTGCCAATGCCGGATTTGACACGAATAACTTTTTTGCGGCGACTGATACGATTTCCGGTGAAGGTAACCTACATTTTGTCTGCCTGTCTGTTTAACTGTCTGTCTGTCTGTCTGTCTGTCTGTCTTGTCTGTCTGTCTGTCTAGTGCTTGAACGCGAATGCTCTGTACTAATGTATAAAGCTCCTAAAAGCTTATATTGCGTTCCGTTCTGTTACGTTGTAGACGATTTCCACGCAATCTTAGTCAATTACATTCTCGCTCAGACCAACATGTACGAGGCTTACAAAGCCAGTTTGTATGCGAAAAATCCGACACGGTACCAGTCCGTCGTAATCGGGTTCAAAACCAATGAGCTCCACCAGGATGATGCCGTTGCAAGGCGGGACGGAGCGGCCTGCGTGAAATGGGGCGCGCGAACCAGCCACTTTGGGGAGTTGGCCCTACGGAGTGGGTCGGACAAGAGCACTGACTGTGCTACTCCTTTCTTACTGCCCTAATTTGTTGTTCTTCCCTTACCCCTAAACTGGAATGTCGATTGCTCGTCTAAGTCTAATAGATAAAAAATTAATTACTGATGTTTGTGGCTTGGCACATGCGATACGAATTCTCGTTTTTCTTTTATTTTAATTTTTCATACAAGTCTCGGTTTCAGGTTAATCGCAGTTAAATTAAATGCCGTGCTGTAATAATCTATGAGATAGGGCTTAATTATTGCCGCTCAGCAGACAGCGAAGATTTACAAGATGCTGCATTTAGAAAGCAAGCAATCATTAAAGCTTGAAAAATCGGGGCCTCGGTGTGGGTCGTCTGTTGTTCTGCAATATGTTTTTATCAACAGCGGAATTCCCTGGCATTCAGCAGTGTGGGTCGCTCGCCATAACTGTGCGACACGGTAGATTAATTTAATTATATACGGTACTGTAGAGTCTCGACCATTTGGTGCTCAATTTTTATACCCACCCGTATATTATGCCTGCACACACTGTGCTACCCTGAAGTCGTAATATACGGATCCAAAGATCCAAGCAAGTGAAGAAAGTGTTGAGGATGAGGATGACTTCTACTGCAGCGGGAATTTGTAAGTGTCGATTACACGTAACGTTGTCTATATATTTGTGTCTGCACATTTATTCTGAATGTGAACAAGAAAATATACAGAAATGTCAAATTCTGAATGATAATTGCAATGCTTCCGGTGTTAGCAGCCTTGCTGGTGAACTCGGTCGTGGTCGGTGGGGATGACACTTGCGCAGCTGATCGTACATATGGTGCCCATTGTGTTGATAATCATTTTAAGAGTAGGCATTATTGGTTTGTGTGAATTCCCTAGTGAAATATAAAAGAACGCTGCACTGTCTGTGGTTTATCTGTATGTCTGTCTGTCTGTCTGTCTGTCTGTCTGTCTGTCTGTCTGTCTG
>LRSR01005780.1:0-10263 GCA_001579985.1 Hypsibius dujardini | reverse complement strand
ATGGGCAAAAGGGGCGGAGTAGGGGGTGGCATGTTTGAAAATGGAACAAAGCAGGAACAAAGCAGGAACAAAGCAGGAACAAAGCAGGAACAAAGCAAAGCAGGAACAAAACAACCGCTGCAGATCAGGTGGTTGATTGTTCGATTATTCGATTGGTTGATTGTTTGAAAACCACCCCCTGCCCCGCCTCTTTTGCCCATTCCCCGGACCCTCCAGTGTACTCAATCTTGTCGTTGACTGTAGTAGCGCTTTTACTTTGTGATTCCGCGGTTGGTCGCCATGATGACGATGGGCGCATTGTCAGCTTCCAGTGCGCGATTGAGGAACGCGAAACACTCAATGTTCAGCATGTGGACTTCGTCGATGAAGAGAATCTACACAGCGTCAACAATGTGGGGAAATACGATAAAATACTATTGTCGCAAGCAGCGATTAAGGAACCTACACCAGGAACAATGTCAGCTTTGCCTTCCTCTTTCCACTCGGAAACTTTTTGGTTAATCTGGTCGCGGACTTCCTGTTTGATCTCCCCCGTGTCACCTGTGAAGTGTGGCAATGAGAAAAATGCACAAGCGCACAGCTAAACTGCTTAAGGACAGGCAATTCTTTTTAAAATCAAATTCGTACCCGAAAACAGAGCCAGAAATCCCTGTTGCCGGCTGTTGATGACGTCGATATCATGGAGTGTCACCATATGCGTCACCTCCTTCCGCTTCTGTAGTTCGCCATCCGGGGTCTGGATAAAACGCGCTTGTGCGCCCTGAGCGTCATAGTCGCGGGCACGGGTGAAGGAGCGACCAAGTTTAGCGATACGGCCGGTGGCTTTATCGATGGTGATGATGTCACTACATATTGTTCAAAGGAGTGAGATTGAGAATGTCGGCAACAAGTTCAGTGCAGATGGACAAAGTGGATCCACTAATACCCAGCAGTGATATTCTCCTTGATGACAGATTCAATCATCTTGCCACCCAGGTCGTAAATGGTCTCCATTTCGGTGGTTTTCAGGGTAAGTCGACCAGCCTTTGCACCGGAAGTGGTGGCTGGACGTTCGATAGTCACCTCCACCACTTCGCCCTCAATAATTTCGGTTTCCTCCCTAGAAAACAGGAGTATCAGACAAAGACCAATTATCAACAGTGATTTCCTATTAAACCAGCCAGAGAAATTAGTGCTCGTTTTACAGTTCAAGCTGAAATTACTAAAGCAAAAGACATGTTATCAATCAAGCAATCAATCAAGCGATCAATCACGCCACCAATCAAGCAATCAATCACGCCACCAATCAAGCGATCGATCACGCCACCAATCAAGCAATCAATCACGCCACCAATCAAACAATCAATCACGCGACTAATCAAACGATCAATCAATCGATAAAGAGATCAATCAAGCGACCAATAGTAGCTTATTTAACATTTAAAAGGGATCCAAACAGATACCTATGCCAGCTTACTTAATGCGAATTCCAACCGAACGTCGTAGCGCTTGGGTCAAAGCCTCTGCGGTACTGACTTCAGGAGAGAAAATCTCACTCGCCGACATCAGGGTAGC
Source organism: Hypsibius dujardini (assembly GCA_001579985.1). Taxonomy (NCBI): domain Eukaryota; kingdom Metazoa; phylum Tardigrada; class Eutardigrada; order Parachela; family Hypsibiidae; genus Hypsibius; species Hypsibius dujardini. The sequence goes on along the minus strand of LRSR01005780.1, from coordinate 8,709 downwards.
TGGAGCACCGTCCGACATTTCCTTCGCAATTGCTAATTTTTCAAATAAAAAACGTAACTCATACTTTATGGAGAAGAATATTCCGAAAACAAATTGACGTCATAGTCACAAGAGAAAATAATGACCGTACCCATAGCAAGGGCAGTTTTTCCAGTGCCAGGCTGACCAGCAATGAGGACAGCTCGTCCGGTCACACGTCCTTCCTACAAAACATTAGACACCGGTACCGGTCCTGAATAGCTAGTACTATAGTTCGCGTGCATGAAAATGAACAATTGAACCATCAATCAAGCGCATATCCTAATAGCGAAACAACCAAAACCAAAACCGATAACCAATCAATAAATCAATCGACTAACAAACCAGTACGAAAACAACGCAATCAATCAATCAATGTAAAAACTGACGTAAAAGTCCCGCGCACTGAATTTGAAAATGCCCGAAACCCCCAGTCACGCACCTTGACCATTTTGACGATATATCCCGCGGCTTTGCGTGCCTTCACTTGGCCGACGAGGCCTTGAGCCACCTGACGCGGCTCCATCTCGTTCGACAAGCCCAAGCCGCGAATATGCGAATGCACGCCTGAAAAAACCAATCCACAAACACCCGCAATTCAAATTTGTTCTCTGCCAAAAAAACGAACCCGCACCGTGAATTTTACAACCCCCTTACCAACTCGATTCGTGAGGATGACTTCGCTGGCTTTTGCCAGTTGATCATGGCTGCCCTGGAAATATTAAAAAAGAACAAGCTGCAATGGGTCTCTCGCAGGTCGACGTGCGAAAATATGCACATGATCACGTCAGAGTGAGAAAAACACTTACGATGTCCATTTTGAAAAAAGTGGTGATGCTCAAGAAAAATTAAGGACCAGATTTTGTAAGAAAAACTCGGACAGCGCAAGTTCGAAAATGCGGCTCGGATTTTTGTTTTCTTGAAAGGAGAGGAAAACACGATCCCCAGTAGCCACGCCTTTTCTGGCTCCGCCTCCACTCCGGCTCACCCCCAGTTCGCTGGACCCTCCAGCAAGCAGCAAAACAAGGAAATAGATTTCTTAACCTTCTTGCAAGTTGCAGTTGACTTTCCCGAAGCCCAGCGAAGGTAAACAAAGTGGATAAACATGATTTTCTCCTTCCCTTTTGCCTTAGCAGATTGTGCGGCTTCCATTTTGCCATTCACAGATTTTACATTGGAGAGCCGCCGAGTTCGGAAGTTGCAGGACACACAGGAAGTTGCAGGACACACAGGAAGTTGCAGGACAAGCAATGGCACACCGTCATCGGCGAGGCAATAAGCGGCCCGTACCACGCAGTTCCTCTCCCCCGTTGAAGCGGATGACTCGAAGTGAAACTCACAAGGCCGTTTCAGTGAGTAGGGGAAATTCGGTGAACACCGAGAGCGAGGCTCTCTCAGAAGTTCCACCAGTGCCGCAAGAGTCCCAAGGTCGACGGACGCGCGGCGGTGTACAGCAGGTAGTTTCCCCGGTGCTCAGCGAAAGTGGAAAGCGGCTGCTCCCGAATTCTAGGAAGCGCAAAGCACTGACATTGTACGTGGAAAGTTCCCTGAAGTGAGTGCTTGGGTGTGTTTGGGTAATACCCTGAATTGAAGGGTGTGGTTCATTGATTGATTGGTTGATTGATGCCTACGTCGACCTACTGCAAGATGTAAATTGCTTATAGAGATTGATTCTATTTTAACGGGTTGCGTTCGATTGATTGTTTATTTAGAGTGAATTATGGGTCACTAGTGTAATACAAATTAGGTGCAATCGTCTAACGAAAATTCACTGACCGGTACACAGTACTACTAACGCTAAAGGGACATTTGTTACGCAGCCAGCTTTCTAAATTATTACACGATAATAGACGTTGAACGATTGCAATTACAATACAGTACTGTAATATTTTCTAATTTTTGCTAATTGCTAATTTTCTTTATCTTGAACAAGGCATTAAAAACAATCATTGCGCTTCCAGAGCACCGACCACTACTCCGTCAGTTCCGACCGACAAATATTTTAGCCAGCAGCTTCTTTCCTTGCCGCAGACCAAAGAGGGATTGCCTGTGATCTGCCGTTTCATTTGCGATCGTCTGAACCAAGTGAAGCGAGATTTTGGGATCTGCGCAAAAAATCTCAACGGTACACACAGCGATGGGCGTGGACCGACCGACGTTGTCGCTGCGATTGGAAGACTGAAAACCTTTGGACGGTTTGGAACGGCTGTTAGTCCGCATGTCGCCAAAACCTGGTACTTGCATCAAAATCGTCTAGCGGAAAACGATAAGCACCTCCGTCGATGCGGGGACTTTTCCGGTGGTGACTCAAGCGGAAGGAACTTATCAGGTGACCAATACTCGCTTGAGAGCTCCAGAGGTGCAGGGTCGGATTTATCGGATTCCGATTTGAGCGGGATCAAGCATCTCACGGATCGCGAAATACGGCGATTTCGACGGGAGGCCAGGAAGTACATCGTAGAACGGATGGACGTACCGGAAACTGAGATCTCCACCTTGTCGCCGCTCTCGGTAATCATGAATGCGACCTCTTTCGTGTGTCCATTTATTCTTTTTATTCATTGTTTTGTCGGTTTCTATTCCGGCTGGGTCAATCCTATACACTAACTTTGCCTTTTAGGAAACAAAGCTGAAGATTCAATTCGTCAACTCAATGGGAACATGCAGCGTCAATTGCCCACTGGACCTATTGGATCTCTACTGCCGAATTCGTCAGGTCAACTACGACCCGATGCTGATTAATACCGCGGTCTTGCGGCTCCCCGAGTCCAACTGCAGCGTCAACCTGACCATAAACGGACAGCTGATCATAATGGGAGCGAGCAGCACGAAAGCCAGCAGACAAATCGCTCAGCACGCTCTGTATCTTCTGAAGAAGTGTGGCTACCCAGTTCCAACCGAGCCGGCGAACTTTCGGATGGTGAACATTACCGCGGTCGTCGACGTCGGCTACAACATTGATATTAAGGGACTGGCGGCGGCGTTCCCGAATGTGGTTTATTTCGACAGCGACACTTTTCCAGCTGCATACATTTTACCACATAAGACGGAGAGGATTCAGCAGATCAAGAAGACTGAGAAGAATCCCAACGGTGTTTACCGCGGCTCGTGGGGAATGATGTTTTTGGTATTCTCTACGGGGAAAATAGTTTTGACAGGAGGGACGTCGGAGCGACAGCTGCTAAAGGAGTTCACCGCCACGTTGTACATGCTGCAGCCCTTTGTTTATGGTTGGGTATGAGTGATCTGTGGAGCACATTGAATTGCGTTTTGTATTTTGTTTTTCGGTTGGCCTTGCCGGTGGAATAATTTGCTTCCCCGTAGCGGCAGTCAGGTATGATAAAGTAACTTTCTTTCAGTCCGGATGGTTGTTCTTTTGTTTTCGAATTCTGTGTATTCGTTTTGATTGCTAAAACACCAATAAAACTATGGCTATGAAACCCAATGAAACCACTCTTGTCACTCTCAATCAACATCATGGACAATCTTCATCCTCGGGGCGATATTCATACTGAGCAGCTCCTGGAAGAGCAATTTACAGGCGTAAGGCATGCGCACCGCCGAGACGTGACCCGGTTTCCGACACGACGTGCACACTTCCTTCCAGACAAACAGCCCGCACTGATCACAGACCAACACCTCACATTCATCGCTGGCAAGCATGAGCCGCTCATTCAGCAGCGATGAGACCCCGTGAGCAATCATACAATCCCGTTCCATCTCTCCCATCCGTAAACCGCCGTCATGCGCGCGTCCTTCCGTCGGCTGCCGCGTCAGCGTCTGGCGAGGTCCCTTTGCGCGGGCGTGGATTTTATCAATCACCATGTGTTTGAGCCGTTGGTAGAAGAAGGGACCGATGAAAATGTAGGCTTCTAGTGTCTTGCCGGTAACGCCATCCGTCATGATCTCCTTGCCGGACCGGTCAAAACCGTTGTCTTCCAGGATTTTCATCATTTCCGCCAAGCGGTCTTCCCCAAAGGCGGAACCGTCAAAGACTTTCCCGATTAGAGAGCCGGCTTTACTTCCCATCAGTTCGCGAAGGAGGCCGACCGTCATGCGACTGGGGATGCCATGAGGATTCATGATGACGTCTGGCCGGATGCCGTCCAGGGTGAACGGCATGTCTTCCTCCGGGACGATCAGACCGCACACACCTTTCTGCCCATGGCGACTGCTAAACTTATCTCCTATAATCATGGTAAACGGAGGGTTGACGAAAGCTTTCCAATGCGAGACTCACACTAACGGTAACGAACAAGACAACAGACAATATCAGCAGTCTTATTACACAGGCAGAGACAGGCAGAGACAGACAGACAAGCAGAGACAGACAGACAAAATCTCTTACAATAAAGCAACAGACTGACGCTCTAGCTGACAGAGTACTGTGTGACAGCAATAATAACTCGAACCAAAATAGTCTTGGAAGTCGACAGGAAAACACTAACCGATTTCGGGCACTCGGGTCTGCGAAGTCCGAACTTTGATAAGCTGCTCCCGCTCAAACTGCGAGATCATGACTTTATCAATGTGGCACGAATTAACCTCCTGGAATTTTACCGCTTCCGGCTTATCATGACCCAACCGATTTGATGCAGTGCCGTGCGTCTGGACAGTCAATTCCGTGGACTGCTGCGTGCCCACGGGAACGTACTTGTTGATCACAATATCGCCGCGCTCCACGGTGTTGCCCACTCCGATAATTCCATCCTCGTCCAGTTTCATCTCTGCCGGATAAACGACGCCGGTCGCTGGGTTGGTTCGCGCAGGGAACAATTGGTCCTTTTCACCGGCGCTGTTAGATTTCAACATGGTCTGCATTTTGCGGTACACGGTGGCACGTTGGTAGCCCCGTTCCAGGGATGCCTTGTTAAGGATCAGGGCGTCCTCAATGTCATACGCCGTGTAGGACATCATGGCGACGATGGCATTTTGTCCTGCAGGTAGCTGATCGAAATTTGTGATGCCAAAACTCTTGGACTGCACGAGAGGCCGCTGCGGATTCCAGGCGACCTGCAATCGTTTAAACTTTACTAAAAGCCAGTTGACAGCAAACAAAACAGATAGACAAGAAATAGACGGGCAGGCAAAAAGACAGAGAAAGACACTGAGAGACAAAGAAACGGACACAGATAAACAAATAGGCAGATAGGTGCACAGACAGGTAGAAAGATATACAAAGAAACTGAGAGACAAAGAAACGGACAGACAGATAAACAGACAGGCAGATAGGTACACAGACAGGCACATTTCCGATCGCCCATACCTGAAGAACAGTATCAATACGGTTCGTCTGATTCAAAGCAATCGCCCCGATAGCCTGCTTCCCCATTGCGCACTGGTAAGTATTACGGGGACTCTGATTATGATGAGGGAACGGAATGGTACCAGCAACAACTCCCAGGATGGAAAAAGGTGCGATTTCCATGTGGGTGCTTTCCGCACAGATCTCCTTCTGGTCCAGCGCAATCAGACTGTCATTCAACTCGCTGACGTCCAGATACTCAATTAGGCCGACTTTCACCAAATCCCGGAAGCCGATCAGTCCATCGCGGACTTTGTCGACGTGGATTTGCTGGATCGGGAGGCGACCATTTTCTACGACAAAGTAGGGCCGGCACATGCGACCTCCGTCGGTCGAGAATGTCACAGTCAAGTTCAGATCACTGAAACAAAAAGGTAAGTACATGAAAGTAAACTGTAATTCAGGCAACAAATAAGTAGAACAAACAATTAATCAGACGTATAAGCTAGACAAAAATTAATCGAAAGAAAGAGAAAACACAAATGACAAAGCTCAGGCTTACCTAACAGCCGCTGAGATGAATTTATCAATCCCCCCTGACCGTCGGGCCTGCCGGACAATTTTCGCACACTCTCTGGGTGACTTTGTATATCCGAAAATCGTTCCGTTGACGAAAATCGTATAGACATTACCAGATGGATACGTCCACGGCGTAGTACACACCTCATGCGCCACCTTAGTCACCACACAGGTCAAGAGCTTCCGCACTTGATCCTCCGAAGCGTCCTCCGTCAAATGGCACAAAAGCGCCAAATTTTTGGTCAGACCACATCCTTCGCCTTCTGGTGTGTCTGAAGGACAAACGATGCCGTACTGCGATGCCTGGATGGAGCGAGGCCCGCTGACTTTGCGACTCTTTTCAAACTGACTCTGTAGTCGAGACATCATTCCCACCGCGGACACGTAGGAGAGACGAACGAGGACTTGAGCCACACCGACGCGGTTGACCTTGAAGCGGCGAATGTTAAGGTTACCGGTGTCCAGAAAGTAGTTGAAGCCATGAGTTACTCGGTCGACTCGGAAGTGGGATGCCGGATCGAACTGTCCCACACGGGCTCTTGCCTAGAAAGAAATACTTGCATAGCGGGTCAAACACAACACCACAGCAATCAAAACAGTCAAAAAGACCCACACCGACACGAACTGACAGAGGGCTGGACAGGAGAGACAACAGGTGGGGCAGACAGGAGTTAAGACACACAGACAGACAAGCAGGCAGACACAGGTATAAAGACAGACAGACACAGACAGATAGACAGATAGACAGACAAACAGATCAGATTTACCTACTCGACTAGACCACTCACCTTTAAGTTTTTGTCCGCCCGAGTCTTTAATTCTGAGTTCAGCGACTTTATCACATCCTCAAAGACCAACGATAGAATGTTCCCCGCCAACTGCAATCTTTTAACGCCGAAGTGATCCCGGTCGTCCAGCAATCGCGGATCCTTCTCGGCCAAAATGCAACGCCGAACCATATAACTCAAGAAAGCCGCCTTATCGTCGAAGCATCCGTTGACCGTTGGCACATGACTGAGCAGCGTTCCCATCAGAATTTGAGTAACCTCCGCCGTTTTGGTCCGCTTGTACGAGCCCCAACTGGTGATACCGGTTTTAAGGCGCGTGGCCATAAACTGCAGTGCTTCCTCCTTTTTCGAGATGTTCAGAGAGAGAAACTCATCCACGGAAAGAGTGAACTTTTCCAGCACAGCGTGCTCGCGACCGATCCAGCCGAGCGCCATATTGAGATAATGGATACCCATGCCGGCAAAGATAACCAGGACGGGAATGTCTTCCTTGAACATACTGAAACGGACGTAGTAGCAGCCGTGTTTCTTGACGACGGTCGTCCTGGTTTTGTGATCGTGAGAAAAGCTGACCACGAAGCAAGTGAGCTGCAGCAATTCAAAAACGCTTGTTATTTCATGCCTGTACCTTTCCTTCTCAATCTGGTTCTCTTTATGTATATCTATTATTTGCCAGTTTGCCTGTGTGTCGTCTGTCTGTATGTATGTCTGTCTGTCTGTCTGTCTGTCTGTCTGTCTGTTCGTCCGTCTGTCCGTCTGTCCGTCTGTCTGTCTGCCTGCCTGCCTGCCTGTCTATGTTGTCAGTACGAATTGATCCAAAATATTAACTGACCTCTTTTTTGGTGTTGTATTCGCAGACGGTGCGATTCTTCATCATCTGCTCCTGCATCAAAACCACTTTCTCGTTGCCCTTGGCGATGAAATATCCCCCCGGATCGAGCGGACACTCCTTCAGCCGCACCAGCTCCTCATCGGACTTGCCGTGCAACACACAGAGCTGACTCCTCAGCATCACCGGAATTTTACCAATCATCACGTCGTTCTTCTTCTGAACTTGCCCGTTCTGCAAGTACCGAATGTTGACCAGTATGGGCGCGGAATAGGTCAGGTTACGAAGCCGGCATTCGTTCGGAGTGGTATTTCGCGTCTGGCCCAGCCCGTCTTCCGTTTGTGGCGCACCCACACGAATACTGTCAAACTCTAGATACCTGTAAAAAATAATAATGGTACAAAGAACTGACTAACTTGGCCGGCATGATGTAGTTAAAAAAGTCTTGCAGTCAAGTATGAAACAAGCAAGAACTTAGCAAAACAAAGGCAACTGAGTAAATCCACCAATCAAGCAACCATGTGTCCAAAAAACGTGCCTGCAAATTTAAACTGTAGTATAATTTGAATGGAATGTGCATCAAGTACCGAATTACCGGGGGAAATTTGTTTTAGAACAATGGTGTCTAACAGAATACATAGAACAGGACAATGCACAATTCCCAACTGCTCCTTCGACAATGCAAGGCTCTAATAGTCCAACAAACTGATCAATCAACCGTTGAACTGAACAGTGCAAATGCACGAATACATTTCATCAATCAACCAAATAACTAGAAAGACAATATCCGACGCAAATTTAAACCTTGAAACAAAAAGAGCTATTAGGCCAAATGTAAATCTAAAATTCCAAAAATTTGAGCTGATTAAACTACCTGGCTGGAAATTTAATTCACTGAATGCAGTTATGGAAAGCGTACCAATTTGCATCAGCATCACTTGTGACGCGCCGGTTGGCTTCCAGAATTTTGGTCATCTCCACGTTGATGAAGTTGTTGTAAGAGTCAATGTGGAGCTTTTCCAAGCCCTGATCCTTCAGGAAGTCTTTGACAATCACCCAGGTGTCTTTGATTCGTTCTTGATGTGGCGGCGGCGGCGGCCCTGCCACCGACTGTTCCCCCGGATCCCCCATTTCGGAGCTTTCTTCCGGTTGATGTCAAGCCAAAACGAAAATCCCGGAGTCAGGAACGATATTATATACACGACATGCACAAGTTGAAAAATAGTGTAGCACGATATTTTCAGTAGTTT
>LRSR01005779.1:0-12065 GCA_001579985.1 Hypsibius dujardini | reverse complement strand
CTGTCTGTCTGTCTGTCTGGCTGGCTGGCTCTGTCTGGCTGGTTATTTGTCTCGTTGTCTGTCTGTCTGTTTGCCGGTCTGCCTGCATTTTTGGAATGTTGTTTCGCTATTTCTACCATTCGGCTAAAGATTTTTAATAAAGATTTTCGATACGCACACAAATATATTGATCCCGGAACAATTAATCATTCCGAAAATCGGCGCTATGCAAAGACAGTTGGTGCTGTCCGCACTTCTGTCACAGTCCTGCAGTAGCTGCTACCATGCCGTGCTGCTGCTGCGGTCATTAGACGCGCGGCGCGACCAGTAGTGGCCGAAATTGCCCGATAAATGCCTTCACGGCCAGTTAGCAACAACATCATTATAAGCGACATCCCCTGTGCCTCCCGCTGCTCATCACGTTCTCGGTCTGGCTGTGCCGCGAAAGTTCCCCCAATTAAAACACATCCCCTTTAATATGTAATTAATGATGCGCAACCTCATCAGCGATCTCTATCAGCCCAGTCGGCCGTCAAAAAAGGGAGCGCCTCTGCTTGCTTGATTAGCAAGAGATGTGAACCAAGTTGACATATAAAGGCATAACGAAATCAGACAGACAAACAAACAGATAAGCAGACAGCCTGAAAGACAGACAGACAAACAGATAAGCAGACAGCCTGAAAGACAGACTAACAGACAGACCGGCAGACAGATAGCTAAGATCGACAGACAGATACAGACACATAAAGAAGTCCATGAACAGATAGACAGACAGACATACAGACACGCAGACAGACCGACAAACAGACAGACAGACAGACAGACAGACAGACAGACAGACAGTCAGACAAACAGAACCGCCCAATGGTAAACTGTCAGGGCAACAGTCAGACAAGTAAACAGACACAACACAAGTGCGACTGACCGTTTCACGAGTAGTTAAGACAGACTTGACCTTTTATATGCGTCGCGTCGCGCAAAAGTGGGCTTCACTTGTCAACGCCAACCGGCTTGTAAAGTTTCATTTAAGCCTACATACGAAATATCACGAGATAATTGCGTCAAATCAGTAGCCTGATCTCGGCGGGGATTGACAATAACGTCGGATAATTACACCGAACGACTCGCGTCGTTTTCTGTCCTCTACCACACACACAGACACACACACACACACAGACACACAGTAATATCCTGCCCGTTCGGCTGCTGACCAAACGCGACACAACTTTCTGCTCCCGGGCCTGCGCAATTGTCTCTCCACGACGGGGTTTTCGTATCTTTTACACTTTTTTTTTCGCTTCGCTTTACCGCAGAACTGACGTGTGTGTGACAAAGTAGAGGAGATACAAATAAACCGGAGAGGCTCGAACGCCGCGCCGCAGCTGTCGAAACGGAAAGAGAGTCAAGCAAGACAAACTCAAACGTCGACTTGTTCTCCTCAGACAAATTTCAAAAAAAAAGGTCCAATGCCACATCATTATTAGAGGTCGCTATTTATATCACAACTTCGTTAGTCTATTAATTTCCTCATTGTCGTTAACCTATTTACTCCTCAAGTCTCAGTCGAAGGAAACCTAAGAAAAAACGACCGTAATTGGACCGATGACTTGAATAATGATACACCCTCGAGATGGCAATTTCAATCTCCTGCAATCGTTATAAAATTGATCACCAAAGTGTGTGATTGAAAAAGATGAAAAATGGAAAAAACTATTATTAAAAGGGAAAAACCAATTCGAATTCACTTAAATACAACTCTTCCAAACGACAATTCAATTGCACCAACATTTTTCAATTCCACAAACGGAAATACACAAACAAATGAACATTTTCTGGGCCTAATTATAATTCCCACTTGGAGGTAGAAAAATTCTTCAGCAATACCAACATTAAAAAAACGGTATAAACTACAAAAAATTATCGCTCAAGCCTTCACAAAAAAATCTCACATCAAGTCGAACACATCTCCACACGCTAACAAGACATGTTATGGTGTATGACCCAAGGGATAAACCCCGCCATCGAACATGGATAATAACAGTAATTAATGGTTGTTAGGAATCCGCCGGGCAACACCCGGTTACTAAATGCGTATACCACCGCGTCTAGAGAGAAACTGCCCGACACGTCCACGCATTTACTCCCACAAACAAACACCTGACACACATCCCCGAAAAGGGATCAAATTCTCTATAAACCTCCAACAATACGACCAACGGGTGTCTGCCTGTCTGTCTGCCTGCCTGTCTGCCTGCCTGCCTGCCTGCCTGCCTGTCTGTCTGTCTGTCTGTCTGTCTGTCTGTCTGTGTGTGACGATTGATAGGGGGTCCTTCATAAACACGTGTAAAAATCTGGCTAATTCACCCGCCCTCTCGGTCTCTCTAATGTTCCATATATTTCAGATCAACTCAAATACACTAGAGAGAAATTTTAATAAGCTACCGTGATCTCTGGTAACCCCGAAACATGGCCTCTTCCGTTTTGAGGGGAACAATAGTGACTGGCGATCGGATTTTCCATCCACCCATCCACAAGCTGTTCCCCAACTCTGGCGGCATTTTTGTGTATGGAATTAGGGCTTCAACTGAAGCATATGATGCAAAATCAAAAGCTATTCAAGAATAGAGAGAGACCGAGCTTCGAGTAAACCGGCTTCCGCTGTTGTGTATTTGTCTTCCCCCTCCCCGCGCAACAGCTGCATGGGGGCATGCTCTTTGATGAGCGGGGGGGGAGGGGGTGAAGCCTTTTTGGATGGAATGTGAATGTGCAGTGGATAGATAGTGGGCCCTTTCACTTCGTTTAGCTTGTGAGGTTGAGCTCGTTACGTTTGTGTGTGTGTTGCATGTCTTCCGCGCAATCTACATTTTGTTGCTAAATTCGATTACAGACACTGCTGACGTTGATCGCCTAGACTTAACAGCGCTGCTCTTGTAGCTAGCGTACAAATGTCTACTGTCGATCTGTCTGTTTCTGTCTATCTGTCTGCCCGTCTGTCTGTCTGTCTATCTGTATGTATATTATCTTCATGTCTGTGTGTCTATATATCTGCCTGCCTGCCTGCCTGCCTGCCAGTATCTTGGCCCATATTTCTACTTATCTGCCTATATGCCTAAGTGCCTGCCTGCCAGTCTGTCTGTCTGTACGCCTGCTTGCCACTTTGTCAGCCCGTATGTCTATTCAATGTATGTATGTCTGAGTCACTTGGCTGTCTGTCTCTTATCTATCCCATGTCCACCGTCACACGTACCGATCCGTCGACGTCCATCACCTGCTGCAGCATACTCGCCGAGCTCAGCTGCATCAGGTCCTGGTCCGAGGGAATACCCGAGTGCCCGCCGGTGTGGACCAAAATGTCCGGCCGACGGATCTGCGGATACTCGGACCGCCGCGCGTCGTAGGCCGCCTGCTGGAACGAGTGGAGCTGGCCGTTGGCGGTCTGAAAGCTGTGGATGGCGGCCTCCTCGCGGGCATTGCGAGCGGCCTGCTGGCCCGCGTGCGACCACTGCTGATGCGCACTGGGGAAGGAGTTGAGGTGGGAGTAGGCGTCGGCGGTGGCGGCCACATGGCCGTGGAACTCCAGCTGCTGCTGCGGGAACGGCGGCGGGAAGTAGGGCGCATTGAAGTCCGCTCCGCCGGTGAAGCGGGCGGATGTGGAGTACGCGGAAGGGGACGCCGACGCGGAAGAGAACTGACCGGCCGACACCAAGTCACGCCGTTCCTGTGAGGAGGAAAGACAAAAACATGGAATTAAAACAGGGTTCTAGAGCCTAAATCGACACACCAGACAAGCATGGGCGTTTCTTTACGATGCGAAAAACGAGCAGGGCACAGTAAGGCGCATGCTTTCTAAGCGTCCAGACATTCAGGCATTCACTCACAGACACTCAGACAATCAGTTGCCGACTTATACAGTCAATCCCACATCCAGGAAAACAAGTTGTCACATGGTATTTGCAAATTCAGACATTCAGGCATTCACTCACAGACATTCAGACATTCACTCCCAGACATTCAGAGAATCAGTCGTTCATTTATGTGATCACTGAAATTTTAAGGAACATACGCCCCCAGATGATACGTAGACATTCAGACATTCATTCACGGACATTCAGAAATGCCTGAGGAAAAAAAGCAGCACCGAAAGCGATTCAGACATCGAGTCAAGTGTCCACGCCAACGTTGACATTTTACGAAAGACAAAAACAATACTTTTATATCACTAAAAATCTAATGCAAGTACTTTCAGCAAGGGCAAAAATATTCAAATTAAAATTGTTCTAATCACAGGCAAGGTCTTGCCTTCAAAAGAGAAGTAAAGTGACAGCAGAAAGAAATAATAAAAAAAAACAACTGATTAATCAATCTGTTTTAAAGCGTCCCGAAATTTCTCACTGTGCCTGCCTACTTGGTCTTCCTGCTCGAGCTCCTGCGGCTCCATCTTGGGAGTGTCGTCCGAAAGGAACGCCACTTCCGCGACGCACACAGACACCGGGGCGAGCAAGTAAATACAGAAAAAAACACACCGATGGGATGACGGTGTGATGCCAAAACAAAGTCACCAGCAGCAGTGAATATGGTAATTGCAATCAACTTGTCGATAAAGAAAAAGAAAAAGAGAAAAAGAGAAAAAGAAAGAACGAGGGCAAAAAAAGTTCACAGAGAATTAAAAATAATCAGGTCTAAATTTCGCAAGCAGCAGCATCACTCATAAAAAAAAACCACCACAACAGCCGCGGCGGTGTCCGACCAGTCAGACAGTCAGACAGACAGAAAATAAAATAAATATATCTCAGAATATATTCCCGCGCAACGTACATCGAACTTGAAAAAAAAAAGAACCAGCGAGAGAAATCTCTCTCTCTCTCTATTCAACTACATTAAATGTCTGCCGTGGACACAGCGGGTGTGATGCCTGCAGACAATGCACAAAAAAAGGTACACACAGACACAGACACAGACACAGACACAGACAGAGCTAGCACAGAAATACACACACAGACACAGACACACGATGGTTGGAGGTGAAACGATGTGATTTGCCAGGCATTATCGAGACACACACCCTACATACCCAAAGACAGCCGGCGAAAAAGGTGGAATTGTACGAAAAATTGAGAAAAAAAACACCCAGACACAGAGACAGAGACACAGAGACACAGAGACACGCGAGTACTGCGGCCCGCGAGGCGACACCCTCTAATTGGTATCGTCCTTCAGCCATTCGTCCGCGAAAACGGCGTGCAGCAACTACACCCATACGAACAGTTACTGCCTCGATCACTTGGTGCTGCGTTTTAGATCCGCCGTTTATTATGGCAGCAGTGAAGCACAATGTGTGTGCAGTCACAGTGTACGGGTGGGTCTAAAAGGCAGCACCAAATGATCGCGACAGTACAGTACTCCATTCGGTGTGTGCTATACCGCATACCGAACAGAACAGAACAGAACAGAACAGAACAAAACAGAACATCAGGTAGGTTGCTACCATCAATACAACTTTCCCCCTTTTCTCTAGCATCTATATATAATATATATCTACATATCAGGAAATCAATTGGGGGGGGGGAGGAAATGGACCGGTTAAAGAAAGAGCTCTCTCAACGTTTATTTTTAAAAATACCTCCGCTGCACTTTATGATCCGGTCATCATCTACCTGATCCGTCAGTCAGTCAGAGTAGTAGTGCGACGATATTATTGAGGAACTGAATGTCAATGGAATGACGACTGTTTTTGACTGTGGCGCGGCGATTTATGAACTACAGTACTGCTACTGGCATATCCTGATGACGGATTTATTGGGGGGGGGGAGGAGGGCTGGCATTTTTATGGATGTGGACTTGCGGAAGAATATTGTGCGGCAATTTTTTGATCAAAACAAACATAGACAGTCTTCTCATGTGACGTGTGAGCAGTTACAGACATCACTTTAAAGACGAAGAAAGAGGAGAATTACACATGGAGTAACACAGACAAACAGCCATGAAAATAGAGTCAGACGAATGTATATGCAGATAGACAAGCAGACAAGCAGGCAGGCAGACAGCCAGTCAGCCCACTAGCCAGCCAGACAAACAGACAAACAGACAGACAGACAGACAGACAGACAGACAGCCAGACACACTGCCAGACACACAACCAGACACACACACAGCCAGACACACAGCCAGACAGACAGCCAGACAGACAGACAGGCAGATAGGCAGATAGGCAGACAGACAGGCAGACAGACAGACAGACATGTAGAGAGATAGATAGAGAAGCAGTGCAACAATACAAGATACAGTAATCCGTTCAAACAAAGGGCAGGCATAGTCCACAGAAGAATAGCCCGTTAACTAACGACAGCCGCGAATAAAAGCCGCGAAAAGAACCGTTTTCCGGTTTTTTTCGCTTAAAAAATGAACACGCAAGAAGAGATAGGTATTAAGAAACCAGAAACTCATTATGTGACTGGTCGGTAACCAGCTCACAAAACGGCCAACAGAAGACGCATAGCGGGGAAGGAAGCCGTCAACAAACTGCGCCACGTCCTACCAGCTCCCTCCTATGCAATTAAACGCAAACACGCAGCAGCTAAAAACTGTTCATCAAAAAAGACTGTCATGACAGTCCAGTTATTAACGTACCGATTCACGATGTCGAATTTCGGACCGGCCAACAAGAATACCGGTATATTCCCCATACACCAATGCTCCACACACAGACACCGTCGTATCGTAGACAACACACACAACACACAACACACACGACGATTTCACAACCTCACAATAAATCGCACATTCCTCTCCCGAAAAAAAAATGCGAAAAAATATTCGTTCGCTAAAAAATAAAAGGAGAGAAGCAATTTTTCGCGTCAGGAGAAAATCCACCGGAAAAAGACAAGTCCCATCCCATCCCAGCCCCACACGCCGTCTTATATACTCCACACCCTCATCATCTCCTCGTCGTTTTGTGAGCTCTTCATTAACAGCCCGGAGGACGGTAACGCTGCGAGGCCTCCCAACAGTTTCTATATATTACTGCGCAGTGTGTCTGCGGCAATAGTTTTCCGGTCATTTTTGATGATTGAAGACACACAGACACACACACACAGACACACTCGATCGTGAAAAACCCGCGGATGCGTATATAAGTCAACACCAGAGGGGATTAATTTTTACCAGCCGACCACACCATCAGAGCCAAAGACCTTCCACAGACACTCCCAATCGCGAGTCAGACAAACACAGGCCCCTTATCTTCAACTCCCCCCCCTCATAGGCAGCACTGCCTATAAAGACTAAAGTCTCCTGATAAATAAAACTCATGTAATCAACGCGCAGACACAGTCACAGACAGACAGACAGACAGACAGACACAGACACATATCGCCATCAGCCATATTTTACTATATTCCCCAAGTTCCCCCCCCCCAGCCGGTGTCTGTGGAGGCGCGAAAGAGGGGCGTTTTTTTGACCCCCGGCTACCGTGTGCGAGAAGTACAGACAGTGTGTTGATAATCTCAACTCTCGCTGTATGAAGTCCTTGCGGAAATAGTACATCACACCGAAAAAGAGGAGCGAGAGTGAGGGAACAAAAATCTAGTTCAGTAGTTTCATTAGCAGTTTCCTTTTCTCTCGTGTGTCTCAGTCGGACGGAGGGAGGGATCAATTAACGCATAAAAAAGAACCCTGCAAGCCACCATCACAATCAGCGATGGAGACTTGCTTGGCTTCTTTTTCTCCGCTGCGGCGGTATCGTCACGGCACACGTTACGCTCCCATGAGCGAACTGCCTGCCTGCCTGCCTGCCTGCCTGCCTGCCTGCCTGCCTGCCTGCCTGCCTGCCTGCCTGCCTGCCTGCCTGCCTGCCTGCCTGTCTACCTGTCTGTTTTCGTCTTGCCTTCACGCGGCGAGGAACGGTCCATGTGATGGAAGGTTAAATGGAGGAATCATCATCTCTGAACCATCATCGTCAAACGCGAAAATCAAAACACATCACTGGTGTGACGTACTGGATGGAGACACGCGCGATTTATGGATTATCAAGAGAGGAAAGCGGACGATCGACCCTTACCGGAACACTACACAGCGACAGGTTAGTCACAACAACAAACAATTCCACCATAATCAATACGCAAAATTACCCCAAAATTGTTCTTCAAATCATTTTATAGAACTATTTTTATTTTAAGATTTTCGATTTATTTTATTTTCGAGACATTTGTAAACTTTCAGACATTCAGACAGATGCCTGCAACAGGCAAGTGACTATAACCGATCAGGGGGGCACAAGTTTCAAGACATCCAGACAAATGTCTGCAACAAGCACGTCAGCACACCCGACACACAAGTTTCAGGCATTCAGACAAACACTTGTCTGCGACAGTCACATCACTCCGATACGCTCCCAAAAAGGCTGCTTGATTTCAGACAATGTCTGAACAACTGACCAAACTGACCGGTACAGATAGACAAAGTCATGTCTTACCAGAGCGCTGACAGCTGCCGATTTCGCATTCATCCACATCATCACCATAATTTTGTCATAACAACAGATCAAGACAACGATGTGTGTGTGTGTGCACTCACACGTTCAACCGGGGAGGCAGAAAAAAAGCACCCGACGGACCTCAATCACGACTCACTCGACGACGGATATGCATATTATGGTCGACAACGAGAACGACGACGGCGATGACGACGGCGACGGAGATTATTGCAGGAAAAAAAAACACCGCGCAACTCAACCTACACGAAGCCTCGGCTGCCTGACTGCCTGTCTGTATGCCTGCCTGAATGTCTGTGGATGGAGGTAAAAGTCTGACCGTACGTGTGTCTGTTCCTGTTACCTGCTCGCTACTCTGACCGCCGGGAGAGGAGCTGGAATCCAGCTGCTGAATGCCAAAGGACTGAAACGTGGCCAGACTGATATTGGTGATGACGCTGACTTGTGCGGCGGGCGAGTTTGTCGTCGTCGCAACGGGGTGATCCCGTTTATTCTGCTGCTGCTGCCCGTCTTGCTGCTGCTGCTGCTGGAGCTGGAGCTGGAGCTGGAGCTGCTGCAGACTCAGGGAAGGCTGCTGGGCAGGAGGAGGTGGCCCCGGCAGATGAAGCTGCTGATGATGATGATCCGCATTGGGACTGGCAGTAGCGCCACGAGCGGATCCATTTGACAAATGGCCCCCGGCAGCCACGGCACTGCCGCCGCCGCCGCTGCCGCCCGCTGAAGAGGAGGCCTCCAATGAAATTGGAGCACTTCCACCATTCGATGATGGCGATTGATTTTCCGACGTCGTCGACGTCGCTGTCTGAGGACTGTTGTTATTGCCACTCTGCTGCTGCATCGTCGCTCCGGCCATGTCCCCAGTCAGTCAGTCAGACAGACAGACAGCCACTCAGTCAGACAGACAATCCTCGTTTCCAATTGCCCAACTCGATTCCGGGGGAAAATGTAAATTTAATTGCCGAGTCTTATTCCGTGAAGACGATGAAGACCCCCTTGTCTGTGTCGTCCTTTTTCCCTCTCTCCTCAAACCTTAAAGTACAAAAAATACATATAGAGACACCATCCGGAATTCGGACCACTACTTGACCGGTCAACCCGTTCCATCAGTTGATCCTTACCCGGAAACGCGGGGAGGGAGTCCGGTGTCCGGTGTACCGTGTCCGTCACCGTGTCCGTCACCGTTATACAGTCACCGATAGATAGGCAAATTAATTAGAACGCCGCAAGCGGGAACCTCTCTCCGTCGATGATGTCTGTCTGTCTCTCCTCGCTTCGCTGCACTTCTTCTCCCCCGGAGCAGGTTGCCGTTTGTTGCTGCTGGTCACTCCGGTGCACGCAACACAGGTAAGAGAAAAATACAAATAATGGCCGGGAGCACGTCAAGCACGGGCGCACATACAATTCCTCTGGCGATGAAGGCGTTATCGCCGCGGTTTCTGTTTGCCTCTCTCTCTGCGTTTCCCTCCGGAGCTGCTTGCTGCGGGCCGTGCAACAATTCTCAAGCGAGAGAAAGAGAGAAAGAGAGAGAGAATGTAAAAGAAGAAAAAAAACCGCCTCAAGTCGGAAAACGAGAAATGACTACCGAGGTGCACCGATCGTTGCTTCTCAAGAAGAACCAAACGCAATAAAAAAGCCCAAACGTCCCACACATAGAGAGAGTGACGATGTCTGTCTCTTATCTGTCTTGTCTGTCGCTGAATCAAGTGAGAATTCATAAGTTCGTTATGCTGCTCGCCACGAAGGCAGTCAAGCGAGGCTTGGAAAGAAATTATCTTTCCGTTTCCCCTTCGCGGAGAGCGAAACTTCAACGCAGTGACGTGACGTGACGTGACCGAGCCTTCGTCCGAGGAACCGCGTGTCTGAATCCATTCTCTCCGTCGTGAAAAGTAGCAGCAATCATTTGTCTTCGTTCGGTGTCTTACACCGAGTCCACCCCAGCAGCACGGACCGGTAAGAGGCCTTTCTCGCGCGCTGTCTCGCTCATTTCATTGCCAGGTGTGTGTGTGCGTTCAGTGATAGACAGGAAAGTCATTCGTCAGTCATGACCATCAGGCCAAGTCCTAGTCAGCTGAGCAGCAGCAGAATGTATTTCTTCTCATCATATAAATATATATATATGATCAGAAGAAAAAAGAGACACACACATACAGACAGACACAGACAGACAGACAGACACACGCGACGACGGGGGCTTTTTCGGCTTAGAGCGAGGGAAGGAAAATCAGCGATGCGAAGACGACGAGAGAGAAGGTAAGAATACAAGAATGCGGGAACCTGTTGGGCAACATTTTCCCCGGCACGAACTCATAATCACCTCATCAGACTACTAGCCACTAAGGCACTTCTTCATGTTTCACGGTGTGCGCCTTGCCTGCGCTTCGCATCCGTCCACCCTCGCCTTCATCAGACAGATCTTCTTCCGCTGTGTCGGTCGTCTCGCTTCCCTTCAACTTAGACATCTCTCGATCATCCGGACCTGCAAGTGTCTGTCTCTCTCCGTCTCCAAGTCACGCAGGTCAATCGTAAACGCCGAAGAAAAGACGGGAGCATTGCTGCCATATCCGTCGGACTTTTCGTCCCCAACACGGAAGCCAAAAAAAACATTGTCCTCCATAAACTTTTATTTTTTCTTATATTTTTTTTAAAATTTGTTACACACATGTATTTTTACACTCAATTTATACACACACTGGGGTGTGACGACCCCTTCTTCCGTATACACATTAAAAGGCGCTTTCACGGAGTTCTTCTTCGCTTTCACGCACTTCTCTTTCGCATTGATTAACTTTCTTCTCATGCAGTGAAAAACACAAAAATTGCAGCGTAAAAGGTGCGTGTCCTGGTCCCGCTGGTCCGACTAAAGACTGCTGCGTCAATTCAGCAGCATTGAGGGTCGCCATGTCGCGTTGTCTGTATCGTGGGAACTGGAAGAACACAGACAGACAGACAGACAGATAGATAGGCAGACAGATAGATAAGCAGATATACAGATATACAGACATTCAGACAGACAGACAGACAGACAGACAACACGCAGCGATGCCGAAGTGTAAAAGACGGAAAAGGCTTGAAAAGACGAAGAAACGCGCAATTTACGATTTATGGCCCTCAAAAAATGTAAAAGCCCCGCGGCAAGCCGCAATGATAGCAACGGCTTCAAAATTGCAGTGACTCGAAAAAATCGCACGAAAAAAGCCACGAAAGGAAAATATCACTGCATATAACAGGTTAAGATAATTAAGGAGGCCCATGTGATACTCCGGCGTGCGAGTTGAGATAATAATAATAATAATATACTTCACATGCCTCAATTATCCGCAGATAAAAAGTGTATGCATGGATGAAGTTTCCAGTTTGGTTCGGCTTCCAGGGAAAATATATGTATGAGTAGGTTTAAGGCGGTCTGAAGAAGCAAAGTAAATGATCGACCGATAGACGGTCGAACTTAAGGTAGCCACATGAGGCAAACTGACAATGCAAAAGTAAAGGCAGACAAACACAAACAGACAGACATACAAACAAGCAGGCAGGCAGACAGAGAGACAAACAAACAGACAAACAGACAGACAAACAGACAGGCAGACAGACAGACAGACAG